>CM032809.1:235000-250000 GCA_019155185.1 Beaufortia kweichowensis | reverse complement strand
AGAGAGAGAGAGAGAGAGAGAGAGAGAGAGAGAGAGAGAGAGACAGAGAGAGAGACAGAGAGAGAGAGAGAGAGAGAGAGAGAGAGAGAGAGAGAGAGAGAGAGAGAGAGAGAGAGAGAGAGAGAGAGAGAGAGAGAGAGAGAGAGAGAGAGAGAGAGAGAGAGAGAGAGAGAGAGAGAGAGAGAGAGAGAGAGAGAGAGAGAGAGAGAGAGAGAGAGAGAGAGAGAGAGAGAGAGAGAGAGAGAGAGAGAGAGAGAGAGAGAGAGAGAGAGAGAGAGAGAGAGAGAGAGAGGTTTTATGCATGTGTGGTGTTAATAAACAAGAGAACATCAGTGTTGAGGACATTAGTTCAGTATACAAACACACATTTAAAGTGTATTTTAGCATTTTGTGTTCATTCAGAAACAGTGTTTACGACATGTTAACTTCTGCTGTTGTTTATGCATTTACTGCTCTCTCCGTCTATAACATCTCATACATGTAACTGTCATGTTTAAAGCATAAAACACACACACACACATATACTGCAGAAGAGGATTTCTCAGAAATGTTTGTGGTGTGTGTGTGTGTGTGTTGATGGTGTAACCGATGAGTTGCTAAACACACTGATAAAAAACAACCGAGCAAAAGCACAGACGCCACAGGCTCCAGTTTGTGTGTTCAGACACCGTGTGAGTTATTAGAGAAAAATGTTGCCGTTTTATAGCGTAAAAGATAATATGACGTTTTATAACCCGAACACTTTTCAACTTGACAAACCGGATCAGAGAGATTACTGGAGTGTTTCTCTCAGAAGACTAAAGCTCTTCACATTCCCATTAGAGTCTATGAGAAACAAGTGAGATTAAAAGTCATGTTTAAATTGTGAGTTTGTCATTGTTGCACAGCTGCTGGTGTTTGTGTAGCTCCACATTTTGCTGACATGCATTTTAGGTCAAAGAAACATCAGCACATTGAACCAGATGACAAACCACAAACACACATACGACCTACTGAGATGCTGAATGTCACACTTCTTTGTGTGGTTTCTGCTGCACCAGAATCAACACAACACACAACACAAAGTGCTGCTACTTCAGATTAATCTTGGACTATAGATTAGGGTTATGGCATTACGTTTTACAATGATTAACTACTCTATGAAAAGCCACAAGGGTTCATAACACTGATCTGAGACAGAACATGATCTACACACTTGACAACTGAACTCGTCTCCTAATATTTGTAAGTCGCTTTGGATAAAAGCATCAGCTAAAGGCCTAAATGTAAATGAACCAAATTTTGTATTTTTAGAAAGTGAAGTAGTAAACCTGATAACATTGACCCTCATTGACTTACACTGTATGAAGACAAAACCACTGAGATGTTTTTTGTTCTGTTACACTGAATAACGGGTCTCATACAGGTCCCTTTAAATAACATGCAAACACACAAACCCACTTGGAGTTCAAGTTTTATTAGAAAAATACATTCCCAAAAAATTAAAATCTCATTCTTCTGGCTCATGAAGAGCACAATCTTTTGGACTGATACGGGCAGCGTTATTCTGTGGCAGGATGTTGAAGCGCACGTCAGGCTCAGAGCAGTCCAGTGAGAACACAGCTGAAAGAGTTTATTCTTGCGTCTCGCGCCCCGACAGCGTTGAAGCTTCAGGGGCTGCTGGAAAATACAGATGAATCACGTGACCGCTGCCGTTTAGTCTCACCGCATCAGTAGCGCGAGACCAGCACTGATCCCCGCGAACCCGGCAAAAGCCATCAAAGCGTTCCGGACCACAGACTCCATGTCCTCCATTCGAAAAAACTCCACAAATCCATGCTGGAGACACACAAAACAAGAATAAGTTATGATTACTGGCAAAAACAACACATTATTCTGAATGAGGATTTTCAGGATGTACAGAGAACACACTTTTGTGCTTGTGTGAGAGACTAAAGCAGCACTGAATTATGCAGGAAAGGAAACTCAAGCTGTTCTCATTCAGTGCGTGTGAGACGGATTTTCCTTTCAGTCAAACAGACGTGACACACACGTGTTAATGGACTCACCCAGCCCTTGTTATTGAGGAGCCAGTCCTGCTGTTCTGAGATCAGGAATGAGGAGATCTGTTCCACCACTGTGTCTATACAGCGCTCCCTCTGCAGCTCTTTCAGCTGGACGCACATCACGGCTCCAAACGCCACCAGACTCGTGACACGACCCCAGTTTGTGTTCCCATCGCTGAACATCTTCTGGGCTATGCTGCTGATGAAGTCCATGTCATCGGGCTGAGACTCCAGCTGGAGCCGCTGTACCATACCTGAAGACAAGAGTCCAGACATCCATCAGACACAGAACTACTGTACTGATGTCATACAATCTCTGACACAATGTGTGTGTGTGTGTTTTTGAACATTACATCAGCTGGTTTTCACAGTTATCATGCTCTTCTACTGTGTAATGTGACGTCATTTCACGTTAAAGTTATTACAGAAAACAGTGCCGAGTACATCATGTGTCATATGACGATTCCAATTACATTTTATTACAACATCTCAATTCTGTTTATATGTGTGACACATCAACACGCACGCGCTCGCGCACACACTCTCTCGGCTGATAAGCGGAACTCGAGCAGTTCCGAGAATTACAGTGACGAACTTTGCGGTTTCACTAGATTAAAACATCCATCTGTTTATCTGTTTATTTATTCATATTCAGTCAAAATAGAGTTCAACATATTGCCGCCATTAAAACACTAAACATGAGAACGATGGAAACATGTTGCGAGTCACTAGATGCAGAACAATTACACACTTTCATAACCGGTCACGCGCGGGGGTTCTCGTGAATGCGCACGAGAGGGTGTCTTACCTTTGTATGTGATCCGATGCTTCTCGAGAATATCGTCCACGACGCGCGTGAGCGTGTGAAACGCGTGATGAGTGTTCCGGCCCGGTGGACACATTCCCGTGTGCGCTCTGTAGAAATCCGTGAGCAGCTGTCGAGTGTCGCGCTCGAGCTGAGCAGAACCGAACCGCCCGTCCAGCTGTAATCCCTTCAGAGAGTTCGGCCCGGGCCGTAGCGCTTTCAGATCCATCTCATCCGCATACCCGTCGAGCTCGTCCTCGGTATGGGTTTTGAGCGCGGGCACGGGTGCGGGCGCTAGCGCCGTGTGCGCGCCCTGAGCGAGTAGACTCACAGCGGCAGTACGTCTTAATCCGACACTCAGACTCATAATGACGCAGATGGAAATGAGAGTTAAGACTTCAATAGGAATTAAACGACGAAATTAAAGCGCTAAATGGCTTTAAACGGTTAAAGTTAAAGCGATAAAGGTTACGGAGTCTGTAATGGTCGACACTCCTGACTGAGAGTGAAGCGGAAGTTGCCAGCGATGCTGACGCCTTTTGTTGTACGACATGACGTCGTACGTCCTGCGTCACGATCTACATATGGGCTTCCTTCTAGAAGTTCCGTGGAATTTCTTTATACGCAATTTTCGAATAGTTCTTTTCTTCCAATTCGGTTTGGAACAGAATAGACCATTTATAACCATTTGTAGACCATAAATAACATGTTTCCAAATAAAGACATGCAAGAAGGAACAAGGACATTAACTTTCTCACAAAGTAATTAGTTTATGTTATTTATTATTCATTTTTTTTGTATTACAGTTCGGATAAAATACAGGGAGCAAACTACATTTAGTGAGAGAGAAAGAGAGAGAAAGAGAGAGAGACAAAGAGAGAGAGAGAGAGAGACACAGAGAGAGAGACAGAGACAGAGAGACACAGAGAGAGAGAGAGAGAGAGAGAGACACACAGAGAGAGAGAGAGAGAGAGAGAGAGAGAGCGAGAGAGAGACCAATAGTTGACCAGTAAGTATGTAAAACATGCAACCTGACACACCTGTACTTTAGCCCTACACACACACACACACACACACACACACACACAGAGCTCTGGCTCACAGTCATCAACAATGTGAGTCAAAATGAGAAGTTCAGGGTCAAACTGACATTTCTTATGTAAATGTTGTTCAACAGTTCTGTTCTTTAGTGCTGATTTTATCTGTCTGTCTGTATTTAAACTTACTTTGCAGGTTTAAGCCTTAATATATTTTACTGTAAAGTCAAGTCTCAATTTGATGTTGTACTTGCATTTAAAGTTATGTTTTCCCTTTCTACTGTACAATATCCAGAATCAGACAGTATTTTGGCAAGAATCACTTTGTCTGTTTGGAATTAGAATAGTTTAACTCGGTGGTCTTAAACTCAGTTCCTGGAGGGCCGGTGTCCAGCAGAGTTTAGCCCCAACACACCTGCTCTGCAAGTCTCTAGTAATCCTGAAGATCCTGGTTAGCTGGATCAGGTGTGTTTAATCTGAACTGTGCAGGAGTTTGAGATCTCTTGTTAAAAACCTTTTCAGTCATTCTGGTAAATGTCTTGAATCATTCTTATCAGACCCATAAGTGTTTCATACAAACAGCAGCACACAGTGGATTACGTGTCATTTGTTCACTTGTTTTCTTTGACTTTATCTCCCAAAAGTAAATATTTATTTTAGTGAACATGTGAGTGTTATTAAACGAATAAGACAATCAAACAATGTAGTCTGACAGTATTTCCTCATGTAAACTGTGATTTTTACAGGTTTGATGAAGCTGCACTTTTTCTGTATGTGAGATATTGATTGGACAGAATTAACACATTTACTGTCGGTCTTATAAACAAAACACAGAATAATATTACTGTACAGGGTCAGAACCAGTATAATATATAGTGATCAAGATTACATGAGCAATGGATAACGTAGGAAACGGCAACCAATTGTTGCATGAAAGTATCAAAGCACTGGCAATATGTTCAGAAACATGAGAAACAATGTGGAGGTTAAAAGAGAATTTCAGTTGTCATCTGACAAATGCAACAAAGTGACTAATACAGTTGAGTGTTTTATTAACTGTATGCTGTAATGATTAATGCTGTGAGCACTGCTGACATCTGCTGGACGATAGAGATATGAGCACAACACTCCAGTCAGCATCATCATCAGGGCTTCCTGTAGAGTTTAACATGACTCAACACACCTGTCTGAAGGTTTCTCGTCTGTCTAGTAACACCTTGATTAGCTGCTTTAGTTGAGAGCTAAACTCTGCAGGATCCCTGATTTATACTCTTTTAGAGGAATATTCAGTGTCCTGACCATCTAACTTCAGTATTTACAGAGGATTCTGAGACTCAAACACTGAACAGACAAACTATGAACTCTTTTACATGTTAAACAACATATATTTTATATACAGGGACACTGTTTTATTCCAGCAAGACACAACTCAAAGCACATATTAACTGATGTAGAATTGTATTTCACATACTGCCAGAACATTATAATGTCTGTATGTAACACACACTGTGATAACATCAACATCAGCGCTCTTCTAAATCCTGATGAGAATCTGTTCTACAGCTACAGTATAAGATCAAACAGTTCTGCTTGTAGGAACCATGTGAAATGTATAAGTTAGGCATCTGAAAACATTTCTTATGATTCCCTTGGTATGAGTTTCTCTAAGAGGAAACTCTGTTTATTCTACAGTTTTTATATATTTACATCAGGCTGCAGAAACACTGAATACCAGCAGGTTTCCAACTCACACTAAATCATCAAAGAAAGGGAAACAACATAATATCTTTAGCTGAAATAAACCTTTGAGCTTATTTCCCATATTTTAAGATATGTAATACTACTATTTTTCACAATTTAGCTGTCTGCCCAAATTCAAATAAAACACAATATAACATTGTTTAAATAAGTATCTGAAGTGTTCAGATATGCTACATACTGCTTTTGAATAAAAATGTATTACTGTTATTTCCTTGCAGAATATGCAAAATTGACACGTCTCATATTCACAGTTTAACAAAAAATCCAAAATCACATACAGCCTGTGTGTGTGTGCGTGCATGCGTGTGCATACGTGTGCGTGTGTGCATGTGCATACGTGTGTGTGCATACGTGTGTGTGTATGTGTGTGTGCATACGTGTGTGTGTGTGTAGTGCTCTACAGTATATCACACATGTGATCCATGGGAACCTCTGATGACCCATTCTGTGTGTGTCTGATCTTGTTCTTCTCTTCTTCTGCTGGAGAACATATTCAGTAATGCAGATATATGTGTGTGTGTTTGGAGCAGCATGTGAGTCCATGTGGATCTCAGCAGGGCGTGTGCATCTGTGTGTGTGTGTCTATCCGGCCAGTTTGCTGGTGAGTAATGTGCTTTTTCTCTGGGGCAGGTCCTGTGGCGTGAGGATGTGATCTCCTGTCACCAGGTTCTTATCAGCTCCAGCCGTCACTATGTGTTTGCTCTTCATCTTAGCTTTCGCCATGTTATAATCACCCGAGTCAAAGTACTTTTGCTAGAAGACAAAAATAAGATAAATCTTCAGATAAATATAAAGTCTCAATATTTAGACTGTATAACAGACCGTCTGTCTAAAAACTGAAATAAGTATGTAGACTCACACATTTTATCAACAAAACAAATTCTTAAGCAATTTAGTGTATGTCTTAAAATCAAGAGACACATACATTAAAGTCAGTCAAGTGTGTGTAATGGAGAGAAACGCACTTACTCCTTTCTGTAGCCGTTTCATAAGAAAGTCAGAACCACCAGGTTTGTGACCCAGATTTGGATATTTTGCCTTTAGTTTTGCCTCTTCATCATCCAGTTCTGGATCACATATCTTCTCCTGAGAATCCTGCACATACACACGTTTAATCTAGATCTGAATATGTCAAACATTTTCTGTAAAGGGGTTCGCTGTTTACACATCCAAACCAGTTGCATAGTGAACTTTTAAAGGAACACACTGACTGCATGTGTCACTGTGTTATTAAAGACAGATTAGTTATATCACTTCACGATCCTAAAACAACACTCTCAGGACAAACTAAACACATCTTCTGCAGCATGACAACAACAGTCCATGTGTATACGTGTGTGACGGAGTAACTGATCCACCAATCACAGTGAGGAACTCCTGACAGGGGGCGGGATCTTCGTAAAGTCACGATCTTTATCTGCTCTTTCTTTAAAGCAGCGCGCACCTGTCAAACGCACTGAAGGTTTTATATATACATATACATATATATGCATGAATCATTCAGTGTGTTTATGTTATTTCACGCATGTGTTTTGTGTTGTTATCATTGTTGTACCTGTTTCTCTTCAGAGATCAGCTGTGTCCCCGTGTCCTGATCCGTCATCCCGCAGCACAAACACTCACATTCAAACCTTCACTTCGGCTGAAACAACAGATTTATTTTGCAGCGAGTTTTCATGCAGCAATCGGGATTTTTGTTGTCCTGCTCAATCTTCCTAATACAAAATGGCGATGACACGTCGGACGTCACACAAGTGGGCGTGTTCCTCACGCAATAATAGACAGCAGAAGCACGACGTGATCGTGACGCAACCAGGAGCCTGTAACATAACTGTGTTCTTTAAAACAATAATTAAAGAACTACATAATCATATCAGCTAGAAAATTTGCCATGTTTTATATTTAAATGTTTTGAATATACTTTGTATGACTTCATGTACATATAAAGTGAACTGTTTGTTTGAATCTTTAATGTATTTTGCAATGACAGTAAATGTATATTCTATTCTATTCTATTCTATTCTATTCTATTCTATTCTATTCTCTTCTCTTCTCTTCTCTTCTCTTCTCTTCTCTTCTCTTCTCTTCTCTTCTCTTCTCTTCTCTTCTATTCTCTTCTCTTCTATTCTCTTCTCTTCTCTTCTCTTCTCTTCTATTCTCTTCTCTTCTCTTCTCTTCTATTCTCTTCTCTTCTCTTCTCTTCTCTTCTCTTCTCTTCTCTTCTCTTCTCTTCTCTTCTCTTCTCTTCTATTCTCTTCTCTTCTATTCTATTCTATTCTATTCTATTCTATTCTATTCTATTCTATTCTATTCTATTCTATTCAGACGATTTGTGAAGAATCTAATTCCCCACACGAGGGCGCTGAGATCATATCAGTGCACTTATTTATTGTCATCTTTAGAGTTAATACATTATTTTCAGCAAGTAAAGATTTTATTGAAAGAAAGAAATGAGAAACATAGACTGTTTGTGATTTGTGTCACAGTTTAGATTTTGTGTTTGAGGGTTTTACCCTTTGATGCAGGAGCATTACACATCCGCTTATCTTAGCTTTTAGTTGAATAATTGTAAATCTGTGTTGTTTTCCGACAATTTCACTTTGTGATTAAATCATCTTTTATTAATCGTTAGGAAATTTACAGAAGTAAGACCACCTTACATAATTGACATAATACTAAGGATGATTTAAAAGTAAGAAAAGTTATACACAAAATCTTTTATGCTCAGATAAATGACATGATAAAGAAAACACTCAGAGGGAAAAAGGCAAAAGGTTATCAGTAAGTAAAACATCTGCTATATTGTGTGTCGGTATCCGGAACTGGATTTAAATCCTGGATCCGGTTCATACAGGTGCTGACGTCAGGCTTTGCGTTACCTGTGTTTACAGTGTGAATTCTGATTGGACTAGACGCGCGTTCTGATTGACAGGTGTTTTAGGGGCGTGTCCTCAGGTGAACAGGTGCACGCACAAGGAAGTGAACGCAAGAATTTCATATTATGTTTTATTAGTGTTTGGCGGTGACAAACAGCACACGTGGTAAGTTTGACTTCTTTTTAAGCTTATTTATGTCGTGTTATAAATAAATGACAGTAGTTGATAAGAACCTTCTGTTTACTAGAGTCTGTCACGAGAGTTTTCTTGAACCTTTAAATTCTTAAAGTGACAGTATGCTAATAATTCTCTCTGAATACAGTCCCACACAGCAGACGAGTGTGTTTAATGTAAGCCTGTGTACAGGATTGACATAGAGTTTGTTTCTGAAGACCTGAAGTATGTTGATGGTTGGTTTGTGATGTTTTTGTGAACAGGACAGTATGACCACACTGACAAAGCGAACCCGGCGTGTGGAGGCTCCAGCCGAGCAGAAGGAGGTCAGGAGAGACTCTGATGATGATGATGATGGAGATGAAGATACAGACTGTAAATCACTGAGACTTACACTGATGGAGGAGATTCTGCTGCTTGGACTGAAGGATAAAGAGGTTTCACATATTCAACTGATTCTATTCTAACCTCACCTTACTGAAACATCTTTTGTCTTCATAATACAATAAATACACTATTGATCCTTTTATTGAGCTGTTGTGCTTCTGGGGACAACACACACAGGCAGGTGTTTCTGGTAAGACTGGTCTGGAGCTGGTGTTGTGTTCTGTAGGTGACAGTAGTGATAATCTCAAGATGAACAATTGTTTTTATGTTATTCTACAAACATGCTGTTAAACTGGTTAAACATACTGTGAAACTGTAAAATGTTTGTCAGTCTGAGCGAACGAGACTCCGTTCGACCTCAATAGTCAATAAAAGGACATTTGAAGTGTACAGCCGGCAGAGAGATTCATAATGAAGCACAAACTAAAAATTGAAGTTTGTAAAATGATTAGATAGAGATATGGAATATCTCATTATCATTCAGGCTGGAATATCAGGTTGTGAATTAAGCAGGTGTGTCTACATTTACTGTTCTTGAGTACACTTCCTTGTCACCTGGTCAAAGTTGTCACCTATAAAGTTGTCTTTTGAACTTTTATTACAGGCATCTGGGTGCGTTCGGTCTTGTGTTTGTGTGCAATTCATTCAGAAAAAAACCAGCAGCAGAATTTAGCAAAATCTGACGACTTCAACATAATGCTTATCTTTAAACTCTATAATGCAGATAGGTTTTCATTAATGTTCATCTACAATATATACAGTTTAGAAATGATAACTAGTTGTAAATAAAACCATAGAATATAATATGTAGTAGTGTAAATGTGCAGGGTTAATCTGATGGCAGGTTTAATAATAATCAAAGTATCTCTGAGAAAGCCTTCACATATGAATGACCAAACACAATATGCAGAATGAGTTTGAAGTTGCGATTGACTTGGTTACAGGGTTACACATCATTCTGGAATGACAGCATCTCATCAGGGCTGCGAGGCTGCATGCTGGTAGAGTTGAGCCTGCGCAGACGCATACACCTGGAACCTCAGAGCACGCGCAGAAGAAAACTGCTGGACCGCAGGGTAACACAACAAACGCTAGCTGTTTACTGATCCAGCCCAACCCCTGTCTCTGTCATATTCTGTCTAACTCTATAAGATAATACAAGGGTAGTTGACAAATAAATATGTGACTGTGTCCTATCCTATGACAGCTAAAACTCTTAAAAAATATACAAATAGCATGAAAGATTTATCCTCATTGCTGGAGTGTTTTTTTCTACATTTTTTTGTATATCATACCATAGGACATTTGTCAACTACCCACAAACATAATTTGAAATAGAAAAATGACAGTGAAAGCCTTGATTGTGTATTAAGTCAATCTGGATCTTGATATTCTGCCAGAGTCACCATTTATTGTCAAATGTGCAGTTTAGTCAACACATTTAATATGTTTTTAATGCATTAAATTATACATGCACTGATTTTTTACTCCACTCTATCCTGTTTGTTTTATGGCCACGCCCCTCTGCTGTGGCTCCTCTTGGCCACGCCCCTCTGCTGCAGGTCCTGGTGAAGTCATCTGCTCCCACAGGTGATGTTCTGCTGGATGAAACTCTGAAGCTCATTAAAGATACAGAACCAGCAGAGAATGTTGCCAGCTGGATTGAGCTTCTCACAGGTAGCACACTTCTGAAATGTGTCTTTTAAATAGATTGAACTTTTTTCTGAGTCTGTCATCTTGCATTTATCCAACATATTCTGCTTTAGCGTTTGGACATGTGAGGTGACGGGATGATTTTGCTCTCTGTGACGTTGAGAGTGTTTGTCTGTCTAGATAGACGGCTCACTAGTGTTCAGAAGAGCTGTAACTCATCACGTGTTTTATGGGTTTTCATCGAGCAGTCTGTTGAAGTACATCTTTTTTCTTTGAGAATCTGTTCAGATCAAAGGGTTAACAAAAGACATTACCGTAATGCTGCGGGTGAAATTTCATTGTTTCCTGTGCTTGTTTATTGTGTATTCAGGTGAGACGTGGAACCCTCTGAAGATGCACTTTCAGATTCGTAACGTTCGTGAGCGTCTGGCAAAGAATCTGGTGGAGAAGGGTGTGCTGACCACAGAGAAGCAGAACTTTCTGTTGTTTGATATGACCACACACCCCGTAACAGACGGCAGCGAGAAGAGCCGGCTGGTGGAACGGCTGCAGGAGAGTCTTCTGGAACGCTGGACGAACGATTCCCGACGCATGAATCACAGAACGCTGGCTCTCATCGTTTTAGCTCACGCGTCAGACGTGCTGGAGAACGCGCTGTCCTCTCTGCTGGACGACCGTTACGACAGCGCCTCCTCTCGATCCAGAAGTTTACTGGAGGCCGACCCTGACCTGGAGAGCGTGAAGGTCACGACCCCTGAGGAGGAGATGATTTGGGCCGTGCTGGCTGCTTTTAATAAATCCTGACAGCGCTCCGTCCAGAACCGGTGGGATATGGTGACGGGTTAAAGCTCGTGACGTGTGTTTGAACTGCCTTCTTCATGTTGTGCCATCAGCGCTCTTCACATGTTTGCATTGGGCTGAATGTAAACATTGATGTTTGTCAACATTTTCTATAGATTATAGCAGCATTATAATCAGACATTTATAGTGTTGGATTGATGCTGTACAGTGAAGTACATCAGCTCATGGATGACGTGCAAACTGTCAAAACAACACAAACGTTCTGTGCAAATAAACAAGAATGAACCATTCATTCTTAGATAATTGCTTCTGTTTTACTTTACAAAGACTCATAAATCCTGTCAGTCCGGTAGGCAAGAAACGCTGTATATATGTCACAGTGAATAGTGTACAGTATAAAGTCTTTTCAAACAGACTTCATGTTTTATTTTGCTGCTGTTTTTCGTGTGATATTTTACTGAATCCACTGATGATGAACCGTGTGTGTGATGTATGTTGATGTGTTACAGGACACGGCTCAACACGTGTGTCAGTAGAAAATAATCAATCAGAGATCATTTATTTACTGTACTGTAAATGTATGTACTACGAACACTGATATATATGACATTTGCTTTAGTTTTTTGGCTGTTAAATGAAGAACGTGTGTGTTTGGGGCATGTCTGATGTTCTGAGATGAATGAAATAGGTGCAGCCTGATGAAAGACACGTCACGAGTTCATGTGATGATGGATGGATGAGTTCGCAGAGATGTGACTGACTCCACAGAATGAAGAAATGAATGAGTAAACATCTCCTTATATTTAAACATGATCCAAATAAAGATTTCATTTGAGCTTGTGTGTGTTTTATGTTATGAGAACATTATAAAACGTTTCACAAACAGTGTTTATAAAACCAGATGTAATGTTTCTTAAGAAGACTTGTGTCATTTATAGTCTATGTAAGCCGCTCTCTGACCGTTGTAAAGGGTTAAAGTTTAATCCACTGAAGAGACGAAAGTAAATGAGGAAACAGAAAGAGCAACTGTCAGTGAAATCAATGAGACCAAACATGATCAAACATGTGATCACACGTGTCTGAATATCAACTGAAACAGATCATAGTCTTTCTGTAGGGTTAGGTTCAGTGTTTCTTCTGCTTACATAATGAATGTCAGAAGGTCTGTAGTGTTTTTGGTGATATAACAAACCTTATAAGTGATTTCTTGTTGTGCTTTTGTGTTTCTTGCTTAAATCTGGTTTGCTGGTTTCAGTTGGTGCCCAAAACCAGTGAAAATCCAGCTGATCAGAAAGCAGAAATCATTATTATTAGACCGTGTCAGTGTTGAGCTGTGGAAGTGTCACTTTTCTCTCTTATAGGTTTTATTGTTCATTGATCACACAGAAGCTGACAGTGATAATGAAACAGACCGATCTCTGTCCAAACACGTTCAGTAAAGGCCTTTACAGACATGCAGATAAAACTAGAATAGAGTAAAAGAAGATTCACCTGATATCTGCCTCTGTTACAGACTTTAAGACACATATTTATTCTGGGCTGGTAAACATTATTTTAAACAAATAAGATTTAATTAACCAAATGTGCAGAATTTATTGAGATGTTTTCTGTTGGTGTTTCATGTCAGTACAGATACAATCAAGATTGAAAGAATTCAGGAATATAGACAAATCCAGACCTGTTTCACACACACACACACACACACACACACACACACACTGAAGACATTATGTTGGGCGTGTCAGGAAGTCAAACACACACAGACACACACACACACACAGAACAGTTGTGAGACGCGATGACAGGACGCAAGAGTGTGTGTATAATCGGCTCTGGAAACTGGTGAGTGTGTTATAACACAATCATTGTGTTTATATCAGTTGTTGTGTAGCTTCAGTGTTTCATAGAAAGTCACGCGCGCGAACAGCCAGATGCGTCTAACTCCCGCGCAGCTGTGACGCGACGCTCGCGGACGCGCAACGAGTTGTGTGTGTTTTATGACGTGGGTTTGGTTGTGTTATGCTGTGATGTGTGTGTGTGTGTGTGTGTGTGTGTGTTCAGGGGTTCTGCGATCGCAAAGATCATCGGTCACAATGTTAAAGGCTCTAATCGTTTTGATCCGCTGGTGAAGATGTGGGTTTATGAGGAGATGATCGATGGACAAAAACTCACCGAGATCATCAACACACAACATGAGAATGTCAAATATCTGCCTGGACATAAACTGCCCAAAAATGTGGTGCGTACACTGAATACACAACACAACACTGACTACACAACACAACACTGACTACACAACTGTCTATTACGGTTTATCAATGTCATGTGACTGGATCAGTGACGTCACGTGAAGGTAAGTTAGACTTTCATCTGCATGACCTTCTTACACGTGATTATTATTACTGAATGATGAATACACAACTGCACTACAGTGACACTCAGATTATAAGAGATGATCGTGTACAATAATGATGAAATATGATCCGTTTAAAGTCACGATCATGATGTTTTCTGGACAGGTGGCGGTTCCTGACGTCACAGAGGCCGTCGCTGGTGCAGATTTACTGGTGTTTGTCATTCCACATCAGTTTATTGTGAAAGTGTGCAATCAGATGAAGCCTCATGTCAAAAGCGGAGCCATCGGGATCTCTCTCATTAAAGTATGACCGTAAAATATCACAATAACTGAAGCTGAAATCAATCTTTAATTGATTACACAGGTTTGACATATAATCTGCGTTTGCATGTTTAGGGTATAGACGAGGGTCCGGACGGTCTGACCCTGATCTCTGACATCATCAGGTCAAAGCTGGAGATTGAGGTCAGTGTGCTGATGGGGGCGAACATCGCCAGCGAGGTCGCTGATGAGAAGTTCTGCGAGACCACCATCGGTAAACAAACGTTATAAAACAAGAAGAGAAACCGCTGTTGTGCCCAGTTTTGACCACCTGCCAAATTATGACTTCTGTCAGATTAGCTAATCCTAATCCTAACCTCATGTGTGTGTGTGTGTGTGTCAGGAGCCACTAACGATCACAACGGTAAGATCTTCAAAGAACTTCTGCAAACTCCAAACTTCCGTATCACAGTAGTGAAGGAGAGCGACACCGTCGAGCTGTGCGGAGCGCTGAAGGTAATGAGACGATTTATTGTCTGGATCATGACTGACGTGATGACGTGTCTCGCTCTCGCGTGTGATAGAACATCGTGGCGGTGGGCGCTGGTTTCTGTGATGGTTTGGGATTCGGTGATAACACTAAAGCTGCAGTGATCAGACTGGGGCTCATGGAGATGGTGGCCTTCGCCAGACTCTTCTGCAAGAGCTCCGTCACCTCCGCCACCTTCCTGGAGAGCTGCGGGGTCGCCGACCTCATCACCACCTGCTACGGCGGACGTAACCGGCGCGTGGCTGAGGCCTTCGCTCGCTCGCAGAAGGTCAGGGTGCTGATCTCGCACGCGTA
>CM032809.1:177500-230000 GCA_019155185.1 Beaufortia kweichowensis | reverse complement strand
AGAGACACACACACACACACACAGACACACACAGGGAGTGTTTGTGATAAACTCTATATTGTCCCCTCATGATGACGTGATTATGATGATTATTATTAGTAGAAGTACACGGGTCTGTGGTGACGTCACGTCGTGAAGCTTGTGTTGCTGGTTCCGCTATTAATCCGCAGATCTGCAGTAATGCGCGTTACTGGCTCCGGTCCACGTTCATGTTCGAGTAAATCCCGCCGCGCGCGCGCTCGTGACTGGCGAGGCTGCGGAGCGTCACACGCAGATGTCGCTTTAGAGACAGAAATGAAGCGCTTTAATTCGGTCTCAGGTGACGCACCTGTGCGCGTGATGAGGAAAAGCGCGCTCCTGCACTGAGAAAAGCACGCGCCTGCTGCAGGTAAGATCATTTTACTGCATAATATCAATGAAAGAAACTCTGACAGAATATAGCAGACGATTATTAGCTCAGTGTTTGACATGATCATTTCAAAACTTCATGTGTTGGACAAACCAGGAGCAATAATACAGTAAGCAGTGTTCATTTATGAGAAATATGACCTGTTGTGAATGTGATCATTCTGAAAACACACTTGATCTGACTATTAAAAATCATGAACAAATGCTTTATAAACTTTAAGAGAGACTCACATGAGGATTTAACCCTTTTTTTAGTTTAAATTTTTTATAGTAAGATTGACATGTGGAGATTTACATACAGAGACATTTCTGATCTCATCAATCCATTACAGTCATTAGAATCCATAAAGAGTGATTCAGGGAAGTAAGTTAGCAACATAACCTTAACCGTAACCGTAACCTTAACCGTAACCTTAACCGTAACCTTAACCGTAACCTTAACCTTAACCTTAACCATAACCTTAACCGTAACCGTAACCTTAACCATAGTGGGGAATGGGGGGAGTTTTTGGGCACAACACCGGTTCCATCGGCCCAAAGTCAGTGGGATTTTTGAATGGGTTTTGTGGTTATAGCAGTTAACTTTTTATATCTGACGATTGTATTAAGGCTTCAAAATGTATAAATGTTGTGTTAACTTGTAAAGATTATTTTGCTAAACAAAAAGTTCAAGTGTCATAATCCTTGAGATTCTCTAAAAGTCTATGTGAAGATTACATGGAACCAGTGTGGTGTCTCTCTCTCTCTCTCTCTCTCTCTGTCTCTCTCTCTCTCTGTCTCTCTCTCTCTCTCTCTCTCTCTCTCTGTCTCTCTCTGTCTCTCTCTCTCTCTGTCTCTGTCTCTGTCTCTGTCTCTCTCTCTCTCTCTCTCTCTCTCTCTCTCTCTCTCTCTCTCTCTGTCTCTGTCTCTGTCTCTGTCTCTGTCTCTGTCTCTCTCTCTCTCTCTCTCTCTCTCTCTCTCTCTCTCTCTCTCTCTCTCTGTCTCTCTCTCTCTGTCTCTCTCTCTCTCTCTCTCTCTCTCTCTCTCTCTCTCTCTCTCTCTCTCTCTCTCTCTCTCTCTCTCTCTCTCTCTCCTCTCCCAAACAGGTCCTGTAACACACTTATTGATTGAAATCTTGTGCTGTATTATAGAATAGTTTTTAGATTGGCTTTAGTCTGATGATGAACTGTGAGTTTGACTTTCCTGCACATGATATGAGATCTGTTTCTGTTCTCAGCTGTTTTGATTGTATCAGTCTTTTTTTCCCTGTAGGCGGGTCTCCAGATGTGTGTGGCTGCTGATTGGAGGAGGCTGTACCGGTGGGTGGTCCTCCAGCGATTAGTGCTCGTGGCTCTAGCCGAACCCTGCGACTGTTTGCCAAAACTCTTAACGGTGAACTGCTCCTCAAGACGGCTCATCTCTGTTCCTGACGGTCTTCCAGAAAACTCCCTCAGCCTCAACATGTCTAATAACAGTTTAAAGACTCTGATGAGGAATCAGTTCTCCAGCCTGACACGCTTACGAGACTTAGATCTCAGTGAAAACATGCTCACCGTGATCGAGGTAGAAGCTTTTCTTGGACTGCGAAACCTCCAGACGCTCAGACTGCCTGGTAACCGTCTAAAGATCGTTCCTGTCGGAGCTTTTTCCGGTCTTCCAAACGTCCGGCTGCTGGACATCAGTGAGAACGAGATCTTGGTGTTTCTGGACGACACGTTTCGAGAGATGACGTCTCTGCAGAAGCTGGAGGCCAGTGAGAACGATCTGGTGTACATCTCGGACCGTGCGTTCGGTGGTCTGGTGAATCTGCAGGAACTGAACTTCATGGGGTGTAATCTGACGTCAGTGCCGGCGGAGGCTTTATCTCTGCTCGCCGGCCTCTCGCGCTTACGCTTCTGCGGGCCTCGTCTCGCCGCGCTGCCCGATAACTCCTTCCGTCGGCTGAGCCGTTTGAGAGATCTCGTCGTGTCTCGCTGTCCCCGGCTGGACTCGCTCGCCGCCAACAGTCTGATGGGACTCAATCTGACGTCTCTCACAGTCAGTCACTGTAATCTGAGCGCCGTTCCTTATTCTCCACTGCATCATCTGGTCTATCTGCGTTATCTGGACCTGTCCTTCAACCCCATCACCGGCATCCCATCACATCTACTCTCCGACCTGTTACGATTACAGGAACTACACTTGGTGGGTTGCGGTCTACTGCGGGTGGATCCGGGTGCGTTCCGTGGCCTCGCCGCTCTCCGCCTGCTCAACGTGTCGGCCAATCGGTTGGTGACGTTAGAGGAGTCGGCGTTTCAGTCTGTAGATACGCTGGAGGTTTTAAGGTCGGATGGGAATCCGTTGGCGTGCGACTGTCGTCTGCTCTGGGTGATGCGCAGACGCACGCGTCTCGGCTTTGACGGACGATCGCCCACCTGCGCCGCACCGGTGCAGTCACAGGGCCGGATGTTCAGTGACATCACAGACGCTGAGCTTCTTAAGCTGTTCACCTGTCGGCCAGCTCGAATTGTCAGCCGGAAACCGCAAGACGTTCGCACGGACGAGGGACGTACCGTCCTGTTTTTCTGCCAGGCAGATGGAGATCCGGCACCTTCGATCTTTTGGCTGGACACCAAACGCTCCGTCCTCTCCGGCTCGGGTAGAATCCGTGCGTGGAGCAACGGGACTCTGGAGGTGCGATACGCGCAGGTACGAGACAGCGGATACTATCTGTGCGTCGCTTCCAATGCCGCTGGAAACGACAGCGTGTCCGTCGGCCTGTGGGTTCGTGGATTTCCAGCTCGAAACCGTTCCGGCTCCTTCTTTCTGGAGGGACGGAGATCCGCGTCCGGTCGAGCAGTGGTCAACGGCTCTCAGGGTTCACAAACGTTTCCGTTTGATGTGAAAACACTGGCGATCGCAGTCACGATGGGCTTCATGTCTTTCCTGAGTTCAATGGCCGTCTGTTTTATCGTCATGTTTTTCTGGAGTCAAAGCAAAGGTCAGATCAAACACACGGCCACAATTGAGTTTGTGCCGCGCAGTTCTGCGTCATCAGCGGGAAGGAAAAGCACAGAGACCAGCAGATACACCATGAAACTCATCTGAAGAAAACAAACACATCTGCTGCGGTGAGAAGACAAACTATTATTGTGAAATGCTTTGACGTTTAAAGAACACTGTTGTTGTTTCAGCACGTCCCTAATGTTACTGAACTCAAACGCATGAATGCATGTGATGAATAACGCCAATCTAAAACTATAAATAACACGTCGGATTTAAATGCTGGATGATGAAACCCTTAATAAAGTCTGCTATGAGAATACTTCTTTTAACCTGTTAACTGTCAGCGCTCCTCAGGAGGAACACTCCTGTTATTTCTTTAATATTTCATAGTTTTATTTTAATCTAATCATGACAAACTATAAATTGAGATGAAGTATTTGACCATTTTTTATATCAATAAACATAAACAAACAAAAAAATAATTAAATGTTACTGTAATTATAAAAATACCTAAAATAAAGAAAGTAAAGAAAAATATCTAATATCTAAAAATGTAAAGTGTGTAGTTCAGATTCATTTTCATGTGTGTACTCGATTTCTGATGTGACCGTTAACAGATTAAACAAAAAACAAAGTGTATTTTCAGTCTAATTTTTATGTACTTCTTGCAAAAACATAGTCAAAGTTTACTACTGTTACACATACAGAAGAACATTATAGTGGAAGAAGTACTTATGTGTTAGGAAAAGTGTCATAGAGTCTAGGGTTGGTTGCATGTGTTTATGTGAGTTTAAATTCTTTCATCTCATTTTAGTTTCAGACATCATTAGATTATTGCAGAAGTGAAGGTGATGTGGGTTGTGAAAGCATCTGTGAAATCAACTGTAAAAACTGCACAGAAGTCATTGAGAACAACTACGATTAGTGAATATTTGTGGGGTTTTTTCCAACATTTTTCTTATTCTCGAGTCAAAGGTCAGATCAAACACAAGGCCACTATTGAGTAAACAATTGTAATAAGTTGTAATAAATTTGAATATGTCATATTAAAAATGATGATTAAGAAAACTATGTTCATGTGTGTTGTTGTTTTCATGTCATCTTTGTTTTGATATATAGAGTAAAATGACTGCAGAACTGATATTCAGACAAATGTACAGAGATCACAGCAGTGTTTGTGTGATTCATGTTTACACATTATAATGTTTTATACACCTGAAGTCTTGTTAAGAAGTGTCCCACATATTAAAGCCTGTGGGTTTATTTTGGATTACTCATGAATGAAATGTGATGTTTCTATGACTTTGTGGATCATTTACATTTATTCATTTAGCAGATGCTTTTATCCAAAGCCACTTACAAATGAGAACGCGTTTAACATTTTGTTTAATCTCATGTGATTAATATGATAACTGTCACTGCACATATTGAACATACACATGTAAATATCCTGAACTACAATAAAAAAACAAAACATTTTTAAAAAAATATTGACTAACAATTATATTTGTTATAAAAACACATTTATAAAAAAATTTGTTTGTTATAAAAACGCATTTATTTATAAAAACACATTTATAAAAAATGTTTTTTGGGGGGTGGGTCACAATGTGGACCTCAGTCGTTTCCTGTTGGCACTGGAAACCTTCCAGTCTCAGACTCTCAGCCATTAGGCCCTATAATATTTATTCTTATATTTGTTCTTGAGTCCTTTTTATCAATATATAGTTTGTCATGATTAGAATAGATCATTCAACTATAAAATATTAACTTGAAAAGTGAAATAAGCTAAGTGTTCCAACCTTAGGAAAGGTGACAGTTAACATGTTAAACTAGTTACCAAGTTACCCGAATTACCACAATTCTCATACAAACACATGACTCACCTTCATTCTTTACTGCTGATTTGTGCATCTTTATAAAATGGACAAGAATCTTGAAATTTGCTGTTAGTTGAGTCTATGAATTCCTTCAAGGCAGGAAGATAAAACTGTCCAGCTTTTACATTTCCTACAATACAAATTTAATGTGTGTGTGATTTCATTATATTGACTCAGAAACACGAGAGTTTAGATGAGATGTCTGTCATGTGACTTTATCAGATAGAAGCTGATCTCAGAACAGATCAGAGACACCAGTGCATCAGCTGCACACGTCATCTCCTCACATCAGGCCCGGGGGGGCGTGTGGGGGCGACGCCCCCTCACCGGGACTCTCCCGCCCCCTCAGATCACCATGAATGTTAAAGTAATTTTAATGATAAATAAAATATTTTATTTAAAAAAACTACATTTGCCAATTGCTCTTTCTTCCAGTTCCTAGAGTCAATATTAATCTTAAATAGCAACATTTTAGTAAAGAAAAGTCTGTTAGGCAAAGTCGAATTTTGATTGGTCCTGTCGTTTGATTAGCGCGCGTCCCCACCCCCACTCTAACGTCACATTACATTTCTCGCGCACCAGAACAAACACAATTAATTACATTTTCGAAGCTACTACAGATGATTCAAGAAGAATCAACATTGTGAAAAAAAGTGTGCAGTCAAATGTCCCGGTGTGTATGAAGCTTCAACGAGTGTTTTTATCAATATATTTGTTGTACTTTAGTGTTTTCTAGACTCGATATTGTTTATTAAAATAAAAAAAACACCCTGTTTATGTGATCACCGCCCCCTTTCAGTATTTCACACGCCCCCTCTTCAGGACTCTGCCTCACATATCGCTTCATATTAATATTGTACACAAAAAAACACATTTCTTATTGCGAGTTTGAAGGAAAATCATAAATGCCCAAACTGTTCATGTTCAAAACTGTTTGTTTTTGACTAAACATCACAAAGATGGCGAGAGTTTTAATGACATGCATTTAGTTTTGTCACTTCAGTCTTAAAGTAAATAATCTTCTTCAGCTTGTGAAATAAAAAACCCATCTAAAGCATGTATATATTTATTTATTTGTTTGTTGAAATAGTTAGTTTTGTAATATTTCCCCAGAAAAAATGTAAACTTTTCCATATTGACAAAAAGAAAGACATTTCTCTTTAATAATCATTGTCCATAAAATGAAGTTCATAATTACAATAATAATATTTGAATATAATATCTTTATAATAATAATAATATTATGAACATTCAAAACATCACTCTATATTCAGAGATGCTCAACAAATCTCTTCTGTATTCGAGAATATTTCCATGGGTTAATATATAAATATATACATCCTACACTCCTGAATTGGTTTGGAGAGTTGGGGAAACAAAGCTATGGCTTGTCCGTGTCTATGGCTAAATTGGTGGGTGGGTCCCTTTGTAAAAACCATTTCATCATGATATTAAGAGCTAGAGTGCTACACAACGGGGATAAAGATACACTATTACAATCTGTCTGCGCATAATCCACCCCTTATACACATACAAATGACTGAATATTATAAGAAAATTGTGCCAGAAAAGTCGTGAAAAATGACGTATGGATAAGAAGTCGTCGTTTCGGGCCAAACTCCTCCCACTTATTCAAAGTGACGCTCTCATAATTCAACACTGTATGGCAGCAAATGTGAATTTGACCAGCCAATCAGCACAGGCGAGAGCTCTGCGTTCAGCCAATCAGCACAGACGAGAGCTCTGCGTTCAGCCAATCAGCACAGGCGAGAGCTCTGCGTTCAGCCAATCAGCACAGGCGAGAGCTCTGCGTTCAGCCAATCAGCACAGACGAGAGCTCTGCGTTCAGCCAATCAGCACAGACGAGAGCTCTGCGTTCAGCCAATCAGCACAGACGAGAGCTCTGCGTTCAGCCAATCAGCACAGACGAGAGCTCTGCGTTCAGCCAATCAGCACAGACGAGAGCTCTGCGTTCAGCCAATCAGCACAAGCGAGAGCTCTGCGTTCAGCCAATCAGCACAAGCGAGAGCTCTGTATGGGACTGTAGGCACAGAAACACTATTCATTATTATTTTCTCATAACTATTATTACCTGAAATGCAGACAAAATTAATACTTTCAACAAAAATAAATACAAAGTAATTGACTTAAGCCCCAGCAAAGCAGCTACTGGTGTATATGATTATCATCCATCAAACATCAAGAAAAGAGAAAAACTCAAGTGACTAAAAATGAGAAAAACCTTCAATCAGTAAATCTATGTACAGAAACCATCAGACGGCCTCAGTGTGTGTGTGTGTGTGTGTGTGTTCTGTTTCAAACCCGTTACACTGGCCACATCTCATTCACTGAATGAATAAAACACTTCATTATACTGTGATCAAAACTGACTCAAACAGAGCTCAGCTCGGTCCATATAACAGAAAGATTGCTCAAATCTAAAGTCTAAAATTAATTTTGTGGACAAAAATAAAGTAATTCATTCAGAGTTCAGAACATTGTGTGAACAGATTAACTCTAGTGGCCGTTCAGTGAACTGCACACAGACTCCTGCTCGTGCACACAATCAATACAGCGACGTGAACGAGCCTTAATGACATCATCAGTCGACAGGATTTGACTGAAATCTAGGGAAGATCATGTTTTGTTCTGTTCACACACTGGCAATAAAAACGATTCATTTATAAAGATTAACAGAAACTGCTTCATTTAAAACACTGAAAACAAACTTTCAAACTGTGGTTTTATCTTGTGTGTGTATATATATATATATTTGATCTTTTCATGTAGTCAGCTCAACAGGGTTTGAAACAGAACTATAAGTGTGTGACTGAATTATCTGCGGCTTTATTATCATTTCAGACAAATAATATTTGAGTTTATCATCAGTGTGATCTATGATCATGTGTTCCATCTCTCTGAATACAGTGACACACACATGAACACAGAGAGAGAGAGAGAGAGAGAGAGAGAGAGAGAGAGAGAGACAGAGAGAGAGAGAGAGAGAGAGAGACAGAGAGAGAGAGAGAGAGAGAGAGAGAGAGAGAGAGACAGAGAGAGAGAGAGAGAGAGAGAGAGAGAGAGAGAGAGAGAGAGAGAGAGACAGAAGAGAGAGAGAATAAAGTGTTGTGGATGTTTAGAAACAGGATCGATTGCTTTGTGACATGCATCTGGTTAACACACTGCTTTCCTGATTTTGACATTTTTAATGATGTTCTTGGGTAAACATAACCTTTGACCTTGGGACATCATTGGTTCTAATCAACCAATCAGAGTTGAGCAATACATTGATGTGATGTTTATCTACAGCTTGGTGCTTGGCCATCATTTCTGTCTGGTTTTAGGGTTCAGTTATGGTTAGGGTTTGGGTTTTCCACAAACTATATTGACCCAAGAACATCTGTCATTTGTTTAGCACACAAGTTTAGAGGTTAACACACGGTGTTATCACACTAAACACACACACACACAACATCAAATCAAGCAGACTTCATCTCGTGTTCTGCCGCTCGTGTCCAGATCTTTCTGCTCGTCTGCCGTTCAGATGGTGATCATGAAATAAACATAAGAGTGTCCGACTCGCTCGTCTGGAGTCTGTGTCTCGCCCTGTTCTTAATGGAGCTCTGTAGGCACGGAGAGGAGAGCCCCGCCCCCTCTCTCAGGACAGGAAGAGGCGGGATTCTGAGCGCTACGACAATGTCTCATTGGCTCAGAAAGAATCAACCCTCTCAAAGGATTGAAAAAATGAGATTGTTATTGAGTCATTATTAGGAAGTTGAGGTGCAACTGATCAAAAACACACATACATGCACTCACGCACACAAAACACACACACACACACACACACACACACACACACACACACACACACACACTAAAGACAGACAGACAGAAAGAGAGAGAGGGTGACTGACAGGACACATAATAAGTTCATACTGTCTCTCTCTCTCTCTCTCTCAGTTTGTCTGTCTGTTTGTGGGTTTTCTGCGATCAGTGTGTGTGTGTGATTGTATTGGCCTCATAATGTTGATTGTCGTCCATTTGGCTCAAAATTGTGTAAGAGGGAGAGAAGATGTCCATATATCTATCATACATACAAACACATATAGATATATTCCCTGTGTGTGTGTGTGTGTGTGTGTGTGCACGTGTGTGTGTGTGAGAGAGAGAGAGAGATTGTGGAGTTGGTGTTGTTCTTGCTGCTTATGTTCCGCCTCTCTCTTCTCTCTCAGCCAATCAACAGACAGTCCTGGGTTAGAGTTTAAGCATCACATGACCACTAAAGTCCTTCATGGACCGATCAAGTTCCAGAATGGGCTCCATAAATGGGCTGAAGAAAAAAACAAGAGGCCAAAAGTGAGTCTAACAAACCGAAGAGATTTACTAAGTGATGTTTTATGAACATATTTCAGGAGGAGCACGTGCAGATAATAAAGGCATACGGTGCTTCATCAGTAATCTCAGAACGTCTCTAATGGCATTATTCCACTGCAGGGAACGGCTCAGTACGGCTCGGGTCAGTTTGCTTTTCCATTTTATTTTAGTACACCTTCACAGATTATAGACTTGTGCCCTGACTGAATAAGATACAAACAAACACAGGAGACATGCAGGTATAACTGAATTCTGTGAGAGGATAACTGAAACTCTCATGCGTGCATGTACAGTATATACAGTAGTGTGTATTATAGTAAGTAAATAAATAGTGTTTCCTGTGAGGGCTTGTAATGCACGCGTGAGCTCTTCTTTCCTCTCATGTACATCTGTTATGCCCTCACACATTCATTTACCTGCATTAGTTTTGCGCTCGGTTCTTTTTGGCATTGATTTGCAGTCATAATCGATTGAATAGTGTTTCAAAGGTCGTACAAACCACAGATACTGACGTCACGGTGACTGTTGCTGACTATTGTTTTTTATTTAAATACGGCGGGTTTGTGTGTTGTGTTGCAAATCCAATGACACAGACATGGACGTTTCTCTCTAACCAATCAGTGATCCACAGCGTTTACACGTCACGTTTAGTATCGGTACGGTACGCAGTGGAAAGTGAGCCGTACCGAACCGTAAAGGTGAACTCGTGAATGAACATCATATTATATACAGTATATGTGTGAACTCTTTAAAGCCAGTGAGAAAGTGACATTAACAGTTGACAATAACAACAACATTATTTGTTCATCCTCATGTGTTTCATAAAGTTATTTCTAGTAAGAGCAGATGAGCAAAATAAAATACAACATTTTTAACAGTAATGAAGGAGTGAAATAAAACATGCTAGAAGTGTGTGTGATGAGAAGCTAAAGGTTCTGTGTGTTCGTGTGTCATCACCTGTTCTGTAAATATTCTGGTTTTGAGGTCTGGAAGGCCACTTCCTCTCAGTTCATCCTCTACTGCCATCAACCTGTAACACAAACACACATCACAGTCGCACAACAGCTCACATCAGCTCACCGGTGCGTGTCACGCCTCTCACCTGTTAATGATGCCTTTAATCTGAGAGTCTTTCTCCATCTGCTGCATGCGCAGACGCCGCTCGCTGTCGTCCAGACGACTCTGATACTGCAGCAGGATTTTACTGGTCTGCTGCTCCTGCGAATGCAGACGCCGCTCGTACTCCTCCAGCTTACGGTGTGACATCATCAGACGCTCCTTTAGAGAATGAATCTCCTCCTCGTATTCACGCACCTGCAACCACACGAATACGTCACGAATATATATTTCATCACATGGGATGAGTGCAATTAGATATACCGACCCGGTCCAGTCGGGACTCGTCCATGCTCTTCGAATGTTCCTTCAGCTTGAATTCCTCCCGGTCCACACGCAGGCTCTCGATGTCTGCGGACAGGTGCGGCATGTTGGAGACCCAGGCAACCGTACGCTCGGATGCGGCTGTGGGGGGGTTGAGGGTGGACGGAGATTTGGAGCCCTGGAGATACGCAAAGATGTTTTAGAGTCGAATGAATGACAAAGTAAAGACTCAACAAGCATGTGTGTGTGTGACCTGTTTGTTCACGCTGGGCTTGAGTAAATGTTGCGAGTTGGTTTGCTGCGCGGCCTTCGCCGGCTGGTTACTCGGGGTGTTCTCCGCATTCTCGTTGGCGCCTCCCTGAGGCACGGCGTTCTCTGCAGCCGTGCTGGATTGATGCGGCAGACCGGGGGCGGGGCTATCCTTCACCGACAGCTGCTGCCTCGGCAACTGCCTCGCCCCGAAACTGGACTCGGGGGACTGGAGCAGGTTCCCGCTCTGCGGGCGGGTCTTGGGGGGCGTGGAGTTGACGGCCGAGCTGACAGACAGCTGGTGGGAGGGCTGAGGCTTCACGCGTTGAGAGGGAGGCGGGGCCACCGAGGCCTGACGCACGGGGTGAATGGTGGTGGGAGGAGTGGCCAGAGAAGCCGGCGTGCCGGTGCCCGTCGCCGTCTGCGGGACGATGCCCATCAGCACCTGCTGCTGGAGATTCTCCTGTCAGGACACACACACACAGAGAGAGAGAGATTCAGATACACGGCTTTAGAGGATGGGCACGGCACAGAACGCGCGTCGCTCCTACATTACCTGCACCTGCAGAGAGAGCTGTCTGCGGGCGTAGTCGGCCTGGTTGTGGCGCGTGAAGTCATCGCTGTAGCTGTGCGAGTGGACGATGTTGGGCTGCACCAGGCTGTTCTGCGTCCGCAGGGCCGACAGGTCTTCGCTGCGCGAGAATCCGCTGTGTCCGAACGACGGCACGCCGAATCCGATGTGGCCGTTCTCGGGCTCGGGGGCCAGCAGCAGGGGGGGCGGGGCGTTGGCGGGGACGTGGGGCGGCGTGTGGTACTGCGGCCCGTCGGAAGCCAGGTGGAACAAAGGGTTCTGGAAAGACAGAGGCACGTGCATGGCGGCCGCCTGCTGCTGCTGCTGCTGGGACAGCGAGTCCGTCGTCAGGCCGCCCGAGTGGCTCAGCCGCAAACCGCCCGACATGCTGGACGCGCCCGAGCCGGCCGAGACGCGACCTCCGGCCCTGAGAGGAGCGCCGCCCAGCGCGCCGAAGCCGCCCAGCCCGGCAAGAGAGCCCTGAGATGAGTTGAGCAGATCGTTGACGGAGTGCAGGTTGGACACACTGTTGATGCGAGAGTCCTGCAGGTCCATCATGGAAACGCTCTTATTCACGCTCAGAACCTGAAACGCACACAACGAACAGAACATCTGAGAACAGGAGCTTCACATCGGCTTTTCTCTCTCTAGCTCGGTTATTTACTTGCCTTTCCAATAATAAGTTCATACGTCTGTACTGTGTGTGTGTACCTTCGGGTCAGGATCAGTGATGTCAGAGCTGCTCGTGCAGTAGGCGGGGCTGGAGCGTGCAAGAGGAGGGCGGGTCACATAGAACACATCTTTGTTGCCACGGTGATCCCGCTCTGAAAAAGCAGCCATCCCGGGATGAGACAGCACACCGCTGCCGGACAAACCCGCCGTAGGAGAGGGGAGACGGGAGATGTCTATAGAGCTAAACACACACAAGATGAAGATCTTTACTGCAGAGTAACACTACAGTACTTTAACACACACCAGAGTAAATATATTCATTTATAATGACATTTAGGTGATGATACTTTATAGCAGGAATCCCCAAAGTCAGTCCTGCAGAGTTTAGCTCTCAACTAAAGCAGCTAATCAAGGTGTTACTAGACAGACGAGAAACCTCCAGACAGGTGTGTTGAGTCATGTTAAACTCTACAGGACACACACACACACACACACACACACACAGACAGACACACACACACACACACACACACACAGACACACACACACACACACACACACACACACACACACACACACACACACACACACACACACACACACACACACACACAACACACACACAGACACACACACACAGACAGACAACACACACAACACACACAGACACACACACACAGACACACACACAGACACACACACACAGACACACACAGACAGACACACACACACAGACACACACACACACACACACACACACACACACACACACAGACAGACACACACACAGACACACACACAGACAGACAACACACACACAGACACACACACACACACACACACACACACACACACACACACACATCACTCATCACACAGACAGACACTCTGACAGACAAGTCATTGACAGACACACACACAGACAGGACACAGACACACACACAGACTGAAGGCAGGTCGTGACACACACACAGACAGTCACACACACACACAGACAGATAACCTGTTCAGATCTCTCATCATGAGGCTCTGAAGACTGTCGCCTGACTGGTGACTGGTGCAGTTGAGGGTTCCGCAGTGCCACGCTGATGTCATTCAGTAACCGTGGCAATGGCCCCAGTTTCAATATGGCATCCTGAAGAAACAGATGAACTAACTCCTCGTTCCTCAAGACAAGCGTTTATCATCAGTACGGCTGTACTGTTAGTGATGTGATGTACCTTACTGAGCTGAGCCATGACCTCCCAGAGTAAACTGTGCAGGATAGAAAGCTCTCGTCCCAGATCAATATAACCCTCAAACGCCCCAGCGTTACTCACACACTCCAGATTAGAGATCTCATAGAGAAACTGCTGCATAGAGCCCCATTCCATCTCCAGAAACTCATTCATGAAGCCCATATAATCCTCCTTCCCACTAAACCTGCATCACAGAGAGAGAGAGCAGGAGAGAGAGAGAGAGAGAGAGAGAGAGAGAGAGAGAGAGAGAGAGAGAGACAGAGAGAGAGAGAGAGAGAGAGAGAGAGAGAGAGAGAGAGAGACAGACTGATGGGAGAGAGAGAGAGAGAGAGAGAGACATTGATGAAGACAGACTGATGGGTGAGAGTCTAAACACACATCACACCACATGAGACACTGTGAGAGAACACAAACACACACAGACACTTGAACAACTGTGACATTACATGTATGATATACTGTATGAAGGAGACACCATCACTTTCCTGTAGCTCAGATTATGACGCTAACAACGGCAAGGTCATGACTGAATAAACGTAAATGCCACACAATAAAATCAATTTACGGCTCTATGAAAGAACAGAAATATGACACGTGTCTGTGACACTGACTTTGAGAAGCTGGCCAGGTTCTGCACCACTTTGGCGATGAGCGTGAGCGTTCGTGAGGTTCGTTCAGACGGATACTCCTGCGTCAGGTTGAACAGAGACGGAGACATGATGGCAGGACACAGGAAGCGCAGGAAGAGAGACGAGCTGATGAGACGATCCGCGATGTCCTCTCGACCGCGTTCAGCGCAACGCACGCGCCACGACGCAAACACCTCCTTCAGCTCCCGAGGAAACACGCTGTACGGAAACATAAAACCACATCTGCTGAAAAGGACCCGATGACATCAGCAGACGTGCAGCGAGATACGATCGAGGAACTGACCAATGAGAGTTGATGATCTTGCAGAGTGCCAGCTCACAGCACATGCGCAGGTTAGCCTGATGATCGGCCAGCACCGACGGAGGAGTTCTCATGGGATCCACCTCGCAGTTCTCCTCCGACTCGTACAGCGCTCGAATGAACTCGCCTGAGCAACAGAACGTCTGTGTTATCATCATCATCGTCATCATCACACACGCAGCGCTGTGATTGGCTGCTCTTACCGATGGTGTCTTTCAGATAGCGATGCGCTATGAGCTTTAGGAACTCCTCGATGGCTTTGGTGGCCAGCGTGTTCTCCCTGAAGATCAGATGCTCGCGATCCATAAAACGATCCACCTCGCTCATCGCCATGTCAGACAGGAAGTCCTAAAACAGAGACGCAGGAAATGAAATAAACCTTCACACTGCCTCTAGCCATCTACAGTAATCAGGAAGTGATGTCACGACCCACCTTAGCTTTTCCTGTGCTCTGCAGGATGTGCACCAGCGCACACGCCACCTCCTCTTTACTCTTCACGCTCAGCAGAGGCTCCAGAACGCCACACAGAGTCCTGTAGTTATTGGTGACGTACTCGGCGAACTCTTTGTACAGCTCCATGGGCAGAATGTTCATGGTCTGATAGCGAGATTTGAGTCGCAGCGAGGCGTTGATGATCTTACCGCTGCCGACTCCGCCCCCTTTAGCCAGAACGCTGGGCTGGATGACGGGATACCACTGCTCCACAAACTGACGACCTGTTATACTGGAGATGGGGATGCTGACCAGACCCAGATACGTGCTCTTCTCCTGTGACACAAACACAGCGTGAGTGAGACGTGAAGGAGAGATCTGTGCTAGCGTTGTCTATCGGTCGCTCACCTTTCGTCTTTTCTTGTCTGTTTCTTTATACAGGTGTAACCTCAGACTGCGGATGGCGGGCAGGTTATTAAACTCAAAGTGTTCGCCCCAGAACACGGTGTCTGTTCGCGGTTTGCTGGTGGTACGGGCATACAACATGTCATCCAGACACAGCTCGCAGTAATAACGCTTTTTAGCCGGAAGATCTCTGGCTTCAATGATCCAGAGCTTCAGCACATTATCAACGCGACGACTGTTGTCCTGTAGAACAAACATGTATGTAAAGCTGTGTGTTTTTTAACAGGACACATCAGAGGTCAGATGACTCTCATACCTTGTTTGGTTTCACAGCTCGCTGCAGATTCTCGATCCATTTGTCTCTCTCGGCCGCAGAACGACACGCGAAACATTTGGTTCCCGATGCAGTCGTCACCTGAAGGTCACAGAATCAGGCTGGAGGTCAAAGCGTTTAATACCTAAGAGTTCAGTGACCCGCTAACAGTAATACTTTTAAAACAAATTCATCCCAACCAGTTCATTTAAAGTGAATCTAAACATGTGACAGGGGTATCAGCTGTAATCAGATCACACACACCTCGAAGCAGTACTCCTGTCCCAGTATACTGGAGTGAACGGGTTTGATGATGGCGTCCTCGTCCAGCGTGAGGTCCAGAGCCTCGGCCGCACTGCTCGGAGACAGCAGCGACTCGTGAGAGTGAGACTCCTTAAAACTCTGCATGAGACGCGTCCTGCGCACACACACACACACGTTACCGGTTTCTATATGTGCTATAGGGATCTGTGACTCACAATAGAATGAGTCACATTTACTGCAGCAGAGCCACAGAATCTGTGAGGACGTGTGCGCTAATACCTCTCCTGGTCAGCACTGCGGAATCGTGGGAGAATCATGTGTCGAAAGCTTCCGGTGCGGTCGAGTTTGGGTTGACTCTTTGCTCTTTTAATCGATCCTTTTAGACGGCGACTTAGAAAACTCTGCACACATGTACACAAACAGGTGATTTAAGTAACGTGATATTGTGTGTGTCCAGCAGAGGGCAACGATGAGAAGCTGAAGCTTCATCCTCCTCCTGTGTGTTTAAGCATTTGTTCAGTTTCATGCCAGACAAATATATAGCACTTAAACCATTATATCAAATAGTTGTCGTTAAATAATGTGGTATGACCATCATTAGCTAAACACTGTGTATCATCATAACAGATGATGTGACTCGAGAGGTTACAGTATCTCTGATCTGATCTTTACTCTCACATTCATCACATCAATCAGACGCTCATCATGAATGTTCACACATATGAAGGGCATGAGAGGAGATTCCACTGCTCTCAATGCAAAAGATTACTAATAAAATATGAATTCTAATAATATCAATATTAGCACTTACATGTGGATGAGGACATCACAGTTTGTGATGTGAGAAATGAATCAGATCTGATCTAAAGAAGACTGTTATTTGTGTCCCAATGTTCTCATACTAAACTAATGATGATGTTCAAGCAGACACTAAAACTAAACACTAGTTCAGAATGTGATTCGGGACACATGTACAGCGGGACGACTCAGATCATCAGGTTCAGTTTCACATTAAAACACACACTGAACATTCATATAAACACAAAAAATCCTGAATCAATATTCAATTATAATATGGAATAGACTACACATCTGTGTGTGATGGAGGTGTGTACGGACTCACAGGTTGTCGAAATGGTTGAGTAGGTGCAGTGGGCGGAGTTTCCATGCTTCTCTGCCGCGAAGTGGCAAAGCTTTTCCTGCGAGCACGAGCGTGCTCTGAGAGAGAGAGAGAGAGAGAGAGAGAGAGAGAGAGAGAGACAGAGAGAGAGAGAGAGAGCAGGAGAGAGAGAGAGAGAGAGAGAGAGAGAGACAGAGAGAGAGACAGAGAGAGAGAGAGAGCAGGAGAGAGAAAGAGAGACAGAGAGAGAGAGAGAGAGAGAAGAGAGAGAGAGAGAGAGAGAGAGAGAGAGAGAGAGAAAGAGAGATTAATAATTATTTATTAGGCAACAGTAAAGCAGGACACACACACACACACACACACACACGGTTGTGTCTCTGTGGGCTGTTGTCAGTGTTTTGTCTTGTTTTTATGGTGATTCATCCCTCAGGACAGCAAACCTTTATAGAGAGAGTACATTTCTGCTGCTATAAATACACACACTGCCTCCATCCACCCTACACACATCTCTCTCTCTCTCTCTGTCTCTCTCTCTCTCTCTCTCTCTCTCTCTCTCTCTTTCTCTCCTCTCTCAGCTCTCTCTCTCTAGAGAGAGTGTCTCTCTCTCTCTCTCTCTCTCTGTGTCTCTCTCTCTCTCTCTCTCTCTCTCTCTGTCTCTCTCTCTCTGTCTCTCTCTCTCTTTCTCTGTCTCTCTCTCTCTGTCTCTCTCTCTCTCTCTCTCTCTCTCTCTCTCTCTCTGTGTCTCTCTCTCTCTCTCTCTGTCTCTCTCTCTCTCTCCTGCTCTCTCTCTCTGTGTCTCTCTCTCTGTCTCTCTCTCTGCAGCTCCAAATATTCACATAATGAGATACTCAATATTACAATATCAGAAATATAAATACAGAGAGTTTGTAAATTCTATAAAGAGCTTGAAATACAGATCTGGTTCTCATGTGATCAGTCATATAAAGGTTTGGACGTGTCAGATGTAAATCACTCAAACTCACTCCTGCTGTGAATCTACTAAAACTACATCACAACAATATCTTTATATCCTGATATTGACTTTCATGATTATACAGTTTGCTCTGGCTGTATCTGTTATTTAACATGTGAAGATTTGCTGATAATCTATGTATGTCATATACATATACAGTAGATAATAATGCTGTTCTGCATCATTTACTGCTAATCATGTAATCATGCATCCTGTTCTCGTGGTGGATTATGGGATTGATTGAAGTGTTACAGCACTTTTACATCAAGCATAATGAATTTCAACTAAAATGTAGAAACTCGTGTGTGTGTGTGTGTGTGTAAAAACGTCCATATTGTGGGTGAAATTTTGGTTACTGTACATAAAGATGTGTGATCACAGCTGTGTTGATATTTACTACTATATCTGTGTGTTACATCATCATGTATGAAATATCCAGATGATAAGGATCAGAGACAGATCGAGTGTTTGCAGTTATGATGACTGATGCATTTTTAGAGCATTATGAGATTTGTGACAGTTTTGGGAATATCAGTCCTGTGCTGCTTTAGTGTCTAAACACATCAGCGTTAGTCATCTGCTTTTGATCTGATTTCAGACGCACAATTACAAAAGCACACTAGAAATACAACACAAATGTGTAACGGCAGCAGAGACCGAATGATTCAGTGATGATATCTGACCTGATCTCAACACAATGTGTGAAACATCAACAAATAAAAAAGAAAATGAAATAAAAGAAAGTTATTTTCATGACATTGTAACACAATCAGGATGAGTTAAAGGTCAATATTCAGAATGAAAGGATTGTGTGTTGATAGTTAACACAGATGCGTCTATCTCACAGTGTTGTGTGTCTTTCTGTTTCTTAAGTAAGTTTTATCCTGAATTCGAGGTCTTTGTTTGGTCGTCATGGAAACTGCTTCCATTTAAGCAAAAATGATACGCAGAGCTCAGCGCACGCAAAACACACACAGCAAGCACACAATCACACGCTGCAGCTTCATACAGACTTTCATTTGTCATTAAAACCTCCGAGCTTCTCCGATTATTAATGACACCGGTCATGTATAAAACACAAACACACCCACACACACCAAACACAACTCTACATGTTAATGCAATGTCAGCCTGAAGTGTGTGTGTGTGTGTGTGTGTGTGTGTGTGTGTGTGTGTGTGTGTGTGTGTGGGTGGGTATAGCAGAAAGCATTAGAGACACACACACAGATATGGCCGTACGCTTCAGGAAGGGTCTCAGTGTGGGCGGCAGCTCACGGGCTTCAGAATATGAGCAGAACACACACAGTTTAACAGATTTCATCTTTTATTAAGATCCATTTCAGGTCATCTATACGCTAGTGCTAATGCTTTACAGCTGTTTATAACAGAGCGAGAAAGAAGCAAATAGAATGACGACTTATATCTTACGCTGCTGTGATGTGAATAAAACCTAATGAAGCCAAACTTTCACTTTCAATAGGAAACACATCAACACAGAGAGCTGATGGACTGATGTACAGTCAGTAAAGATCAGAAATAAATAATATATCAGACACGAGGCTCTGCTGGATCACATCACATTAGATTTAATAACACACAGAAACACGATCTATATGTGACTACGTGATTTTTTGGGTTACAGCTCGTGAATATATTAAAAGAGCTGAAAGATTAAATGTGTGTACTAAACAACATCTGAGTAAATGATTTCCATCATTGTGATTTGAACACACTCCACACCTATAACAACCCACTGACACGCTAACCATCACCTAGTAACCACCCAGAGCACCCTAGCAACCACACAGTAGCATACCAACAGCACACAAACTCTATAGCAACTGCATAGCAACACCTTGGCAACACACATTTAAAGGTGAAGTGTGTTATTTCAGTGAAACTAAAAAGAGAAAAATAATGTTTGTTTCCAAACAAGCGTCACCCACTCCTGTTATCTGCCATCTGTGACACACTTTATCTTTAAATCTATTCTGCAGATCCACACGTCACACCCACAACCAGCACATGCCAAAAACACCTTTAACTTTACCAACACAAGCTGATTACCACACCAACCAAACTCTCATTACACATATGGAGATCTTATTCAAGAGCTACACAACAGTCACGTGACCCTGTTACATCACATCACATCTACACTTAAGAGAAACATGTGAATGCAAAATGTCTTTAGCTGTTTAGTCAAATAAGAGGTGAAGAAAGAGAGATGAGTGTCATAAACAGAGTACAGTACAGTGTGATGATTTACACCAGCACTAACACACTGTGACCTGCAGGAGGGCAACACACACACACACACACACACACACACACACACAGACACACACACACACACACACACACACACACAGACACACACACACAGACACACACACACACACACACACACACACACACACACACACACACACACACACACACACACACACACACACACACAGACACACACACACACAGACACACACACACACACACACACACACACACACACACACACACACACACAGACACACACACACACACACACACACACACACACACACACACACACACACACACACACACACACACACACACACACACACACACACACACACACACACACAGACACACACACACACACACACACACACACACACACAGACACACACACACACAGACACACACACACACACACACACACACACACACACACACACACACACACACACACACACAGTATGTTACTTACCAAAGCAGACAGACAGTCAGGCCTGTGCGCGTCTGTCTGTCTGTCTGTCTGTCTGTCTGTCTGTCAGTCTGTCAGTGCTGAAAGTTGAGATTAAAGTGAATCTCAGTGTCTCACTCCATTCTCTGCTGCTGTGCGCCTCATGTTCACTGTTCTCAGATCAGTTCGGCTGGAAAATCACTGCAACATTCCGTCTCATATTCCATCAGGTGCACGCGCGTCTGCTGCGCATCTCCATCACGCGCTTCATTAAATCACACTGAATTCCTTCAGAATATCATCGATACTATTACGCCTCGTGAACGCGCGATTAACGAACGAGCTACGGTTCAACAGATGAAATAAAGGAGGCGCGCTCCCGGGGCTGCGCGTCCTTCAGCGGCCGCTTGGCTCTCTTCGATCCGCCTGTCGCGTCGCTCTGTTCGGCCTGAGCTCGCTCGAGTCTACGGCGCTCCGCTGCTGCCGTTTCCAGGGTAACGCGCAGATTCCCGCCGGCGCTCATCGTTCGCTCCGCGGTGAATGAGACAGATGCGCGCGCCGCGGGTTCCTCGTGTTACTGCGCGCGCGGTCGCTCGACATCTTCATCCTGTTACTCGCGCATCTTCATCGTCACAGAAAAGAAATGTATAAATTCAGCGCGAAGATCAGACGCGCCGCGCGCGAGTCAAGAGCGATCCTGCGTGGGTGGATCGCGCGCGCATCCTCATCATCTTCCTCATCTTCATCTGGCGCTGACAGAAAAAAAAAACACGCAGCTTTCGGATGTGTGTGTGTGTGTGTGTGTGAAGCGCAGAGATCTCTTACTAACAAAACACACAACTTACCTATACACGCTTAACATAGACACTCTCTCTCTCTCTCTCTCTCTCTCTCTCTCTCTCTCTCTCTCTCTCTCTGTGTCTCTCTCTCTCTCTCTCTCTCTCTCTCTCTCTCTCTCTCTCTCTCTCTCTGTGTCTCTCTCTCTCTCTCTCTCTCTCTCTCTCTCTGTCTCTCTCTCTTTCTCTCACAATCTTTATAGATGAATACAGAACAGGGTTTATTCACAATTTTTGTATGCCTTATACTTTGAATATAAATTTGAACATTTAGCAGATTTAATAAAACTTAATAAAATCAAACTAATAATAATGAATAGAGACAAACTCCAAAAAATGTATTTTTAGAATTAATATAATAAAAACATTATTACAGAATATTTATGAGTTTACAGAATAAACCAAAGATTGGTAATGCCAAAATGAGTTTACTTCTACTGGTAATGTTTTTCTCATCTATAGCTGAGTAAACACACGCACGCACACACACACACACACACACACACAGGTGATATTATATAGTGCGAGTCCAGGTGTGTAAAACACACTCATGAGAGTGTATCCCGTGACACGGGTCACAGCAGCGCTGACACCGGTTCAGTCCACAGCACTGCTGAACCTCATGTGGAACAATTCAAATGGCACACGGGGGGCACAATGACTTACAGTTTCCATGACAACAAAAACCTTCAATCTGTGCATGGCCATCCTGAGCATTACATGAGAATGAAAGAAAAGAGAGAGAGAGAGAGAGAGAGAGAGATGCTTGTGTTCCCCTGAGCATCAGTTAACACCCCACTACAGTAATCTGTGAATATTCTCATGACAAGCCACAATAACAGCGTTTGTGTACCTGTCTTCATGTGCATGTGTGTGTGTGTGTGTGTGTGCACCTGTCTCAGGGTGTGGTCTGGTATCTGCTGGTACACTGACGGTCCTCCGCAGCAGTTTGTGTCTGTGACTGACAGGACGATGATCGTTCATCAGCAGCGGATGAACCTGACATACAAACACACACATGAAATCATCTAGATTGTGTTGAGCAGCTGAAAAGTGTTTTAGTAGTGTGACAGAAGTTTCACAGGATTGGAAATTATAATCTAACATCCTTCGCTGACTTCAATGACATCAGGCAAATCTTCTATAATAATATATGACACAACCCTTACTATCTGATAGCAGTGCAGACAATTGTTTTCTGATTTTCATTAAACATGACTAATAATACAAATCTATCAGATAATCTGTTAAGTATGTGTGAATAAGATCTGAACTGCTCAGAGTGACACTGAACTACAGTTTCAAGTACAGTCACTTCACCTCAACACTGATACTGGAGAAGCTGATCCATCTACAGACGAGCAGCGCCCTCTAGTGTTCACACCTGTGTGTGTGTGTGTGTGTGTGTGTGTTCACCTCCTCCTGATCCAGCAGGTAGAACTGGTCTCCATCTCTGACGCGGAGCTGGCGGCTCCAGCCGGGGGAGTCGTGGGCGTGGCCATTTAGAGGAGTGTGAGGCCGAGAACATGGAGACACACACCTTCCATCTGAAACACATGTCACACAATCACTTCCTACAAAAGTCATTTAGTTTCATAACAAATGATGAAAATGATTGTCAACCTCAGACATTTATTGTACATTTTATATGCAATTTACTAAAATTGCAACAATGTTACTAACATTTTTAACAATCAAATAACTGATTCTGCAACATCAGTTATTAAATAGTGTCTAAATGCTTTATAAGAATATAGTTTTTTTATCTTGAACATCTAAATAGTCTGAATACAGCAGAGCTTTATTCTGCTTACACACACACACACCCACACAGCTGCAATCAAATGCAGGATTCCATATAAGGTGCAACAACACGCAGGAAACACACACAAGACAAATTTAAAACTCGTTTTGACACTCGCTTTTGTGTCCTGATCGCCCCCACAGTGAGTGAGCGAGAGAGAGAGAGAGAGAGGAGAAGATGGGTTACAGCCCAAGAGATGTCACTTCCGTGACGCCCACTCTCTCTCTCTCATGCACACCCTCTGCTTGTTACCATGACAACCACAGCCGAACAGGCTAAAATAACGTCTTAAAGTGACGGATATAGCGAGAGAGAAAGAGGGATTATGAAAGAGAGGAAGAGCGGAGCAGTGGGTGTGGGATGGACGTGTTTGACTACAGCATGAAACTGAAGAGATGCTGGATGAGAGGAGAGAACTATTCTGGAAGAGAGAGCCAACTCCACGTTTCCATAGCAACCATCATGGATGTAATCCCTCTCTCTCCCTCCCTCTCTCTCTCTCTCTGTAGGTGGGAGTGCTCCTCTGACAGCTGGACTCTCACTGTACATTCACCAGTAGACTTCAGTGTTCTGTGTTTAGGGTCTTTCTGATGAAATATCCCTCTGTCAAGCACAGTTAATACATGTGACTGTATGCTGAGATCAGTCAGGAGGACTGATGATAGTATGAGTCTTGTGCTCAATGTTTAATAAAGACACACGCTCAGCTCAAGGTCACTCTCACTAACAAGAGAATTTACTGTTTACAACTGTTCACTTTTGGCTGTTTGTGTGTTTTAATAATATTGTATGTCATACAGCACATATCAAACACTTACACACAGTTAACAAAAGTTCATTCTGTAACTGAGAGTCGACACAACTTCACATTAAAGCAGCTGACTTCAGTGTTCAGACATCAGAAGAGACACACAACGTCATCACAACATTATATTGTCAATATATAATAAACAAACCAATCCACGTCTACTTCATATTACTCTCACAAAACACCACACTGGGTTCACCATTATGACTGTATTAAACAAAATGTAAAAAAATGATATTCCAATGGCAGATTTATTATTTAATATTAATATAACATATTTCCAACATGTTTTCAATCGCCATCGCTCTATAATGCACATCTTAAATGTCCGTATCGTGATATACGCTACATCCCGCATTCATGTTCATCTGGGTCATTTATGTGATTTTTCTATGTGGATCTAAGAATTTATTTAGGAAAAAATCTATTGATCCTCATTGTATAGGTCAAGCGACACCACATCTAACTCCAGTTTATCCTGTTTCACTGTTATATTTCCAATTAAAAGAATATGTGCAGCACATAACCTCAGAAGATGCTGTCCTAAGATCATTTAAAAGCACATTTCTCCAGCCTGTATCCTGTGAGAGAGAAATCTCTCTTCTGAGGAGGGACAAAGATATTTACGTCTTCAAGTACATGATGAATCATCAGTGTTTTTAGGAAGAGAGAAGATTATAAATGATAACTTTTAAGAGGAGACCAAAATAAACTCAATCTTTATCACAAAATTACACTTTTATTTCATGTTTTAGTCATTAAAAGACTGCATCTACACTGTTTCCCTTTCAACTGAAAGTTTGCAATTCTTATATTATAATCTAACGCTCCTTTGTGATGATCATTCTTACACTAGTGAAGCTAGGAGAACAACAGGAAATGACATCACAGAAATGACCTCCCACACACTGGAGCTTTTCAGCATGACCTAACATCACTTCAGGTTATATTAGTGCATCCAAAATAACTGAAAATAAAAATACATTTTACTTTTACTAGAAATGTTAATGCAGGCTAAAATATTTCTTTCTGATTTTACTAATGATATTAAGCTTGTGACACCCGTGACAGTGATGTTCAGTCCTGAAGAGTCCAACTCGTCCAATCAAACACATCTTCAGGTTTACTTTACAATACCAGACTGCTGTGTTTGATAAGACTTCATCATCATCACACTCATGTTGTCATCATGCTTATGATGAATTATTCCCTGTCATCTCCAGATCTTATTAGTGTATAGGAACCGTCTCACAGATGTTATGATAATTATGAAGAATATGAACCGTACTGACGCTGAAAATGAATGTCATGATTGTGCTGAATATGAAACATAAGAGATAACGTTCAGAGTGTGAGCGTTCAGAAACGGCTCTTTAAAGACTTCACATGTATGTTAACTAAATGAAGAGACAAATCAACCAAGATCTGTCAAACCACATGTGATTCCAGAACATATTTCCAGCAGAATCAGGTGAGACACAGAACATCAGCAGAAGTTTAACACACACATTCACTGAGATGAGCACAGGCCGCTTTCTGACCTGACACTGGATTCTGATCAAACACTGTGTGTGTGTGTGTGTGTGTGTGTTCGTGTGTGTGTTCACTCGGATCCACTGTGGGAAATAAACAAAGCAGTGAAAGACAGTGTCCTGACAGCACTCACTCCATTAGTACTCAACAGCTAAATGTGAATGACCTCTTCACATCACAATAACAGCCTTCACATACACTAATATCATCTCATCATCACTATACACCTCTGATCACTGTGTGTGTGTGTGTGTGTGTGTGTGTGTGTGTGTGTGTGTGATGATGATGATGATGAGAATAAGTCTGATCACTGTAGATCTGTGTGTGTGTGTGTGTGTGTGTGTGTGTGATGATGATGATGAGAATAAGTCTGATCACTGTAGATCTGTGTGTGTGTGTGTGTGTGTGTGTGTGATGATGATGATGAGAATAAGTCTGATCACTGTAGATCTGTGTGTGTGTGTGTGTGTGTGTGTGTGTGTGTGTGTGTGTGTGTGTGCTTCAGTTCGGGATCTATAAATAAAAGGCTCGACCACTCACGGCCCTCGACACACATCTGCTGTTACTGAACACTTCAATATCGATCCTCATCAATAACATCAATCTGCTCATCACCGATCACGAGCATGATGATGATGATGATGATGAGAGCTGTCAATCATGTCAAGCACTATTATTAATGCCGTGTGATGAGTCTTACCTTGTGAAGACACATAGGACATGATCCTCCGCCACTGGCCGCGATCAGCTCGCTGTGTGCGGATCCATCATCATCACTCCACCAATAAAACACGCCACGAAATCACGCAACGATCTCACACGCGACGCGCGGAGTCAGGGCGAGCGCGCGCACGGCCAGGCGCGCTCACGCAAACCGCTATTATCGATCGGAACGATGATCGAAACAAACAGCCGATCGCTTACAGTACCCGTCACCGAACACGAGCGCGCAATTAAATGCGCGAGGACGCGCGGGAGCGCGGCTTGCTCGCGTCAGCGAACTGATCGATAAATATAGAGCTAAAGTGAAAAGAAGCGATCGAGTCGATCACATTTATTTAGAAACACCCAAATCACTGAACACAGTTTTAACTTTAAGAAACCTCAAATATCCCGTTTAAACACACTTTTCTTCTTGCATTTGACACGTTTCTGTGTAGTCATTAAATAAAACAAAACAAAATAAAACACTTCATCCTTTAAGCCATTATTGAAGAAATACTCGTTTATATTTATATTTTTTATATTTACACCACTTTATTTATTTAAAGAGTAATAAAACATATCATGACGATGTTTGTAATATTGAATGAATGTAGCAAAGAAATTCAAGTCATTTTTGTATAAATTGTATTGAAATGATATTTAATAGATCAGAAACCATCAGCACAATCACTACAGTATAAAGATCATTCTGTATTCTCTTACCTGAACTTCTTTTACTCATTGATTGTGATCCACCGGTGATTCAGTCTAAACCAGATCAGAACAATTACTAATCAAAATATTATCAAAAAGCATTTTCAACAAGAATGAACACATATCCTCCTTCAGTAGAAGTGTCACCGAACATGACAACATTAAGATAAAAACATGAAGATTTCAGCCTATTACAGTGATCAAACTAAACTATAAAAGTTTTTATATTTATTAATTATATAAATATATATTTCAGAGTTCAATAACTAATACAAATGTTATAAACGCTGTAGGTACGGTTTCATTGTGAAAGAACACATGAATAAATTCAGCTTCATTGAGCGCTGCTTGATTAGAAATAAAAGAGTCATTCACATTCATTTCTTTAAACTCATTTTAATGTAGACATTTCTCTTGCTCTCTCTCTCTTTCATACAGAATACATTCCCATGATCTCGTGTAGTTTTCAGTGAGACCTGCATTGGGTGGGCATGCAGTAAATGTCAGGGAAGAATATGAGCTATGATATGTCTTAAAGCATCACTATCAAGCTCTGACAGAGAGCATCTTTCCTATATAATGTTGCTACATTCACAAACTATAGTGTTGTGTTGTTGTGTGCACATATAAACCATCCAGTTTACATCATTATACTGTATGAGCATCAGACGCTATCAGGCTTCAATCTCTCATTCAAAGTGTTTAAAGCATCTACTGTAGAGTCTTTTTCACTGTATTTGTATACTTGTACTAAATACATCTGCAGCATATAAACATATAGAAACGCATTCACGTTAGCTCATGCAACTATAGCATTGCACAGCGTTTCAGCAGCTTACAGTAAATATAGTTAACACGGCCTCCGTACGTCACCAAATCATCTTCACTCATCTTTAGTGCAAAATCCAAGTATTGCCATTTCTCTTTCACGTGGTGGAATATTGCAGTAAATCGAGGTAAGTGTATATGTGTTTGGCCTCAAGGTTCTGGTGTTTGCAGTGGTACGTGTGTGCATGTGTGATGGAAAGGGTCTGTCACCATGCATAGCATCAAACTCATGCGAAATAGAAGATTTGATCGAGTCAGGTAAGAAAGGTTTATAAAAAGAGTTTGAAGGAGGAGTTTAGTGACGGTCACAGGAAGAAGAAACACAGTCCAGAAGAAGAGTTTTGGAAAGAGCGTCTTGAGAATAAAACCTGCAACCAGAAGACATGTAAATCAATGTTGAGGAGAGGAAAAGATCTGTCTGTGGTTGTAATAAACACTCACCTGTGTTATTCTGCTACCTGAACACCAGCACAGTTATCTTTACTCTCAGATGTGATGGCCAAATACTCCGCCCTGCAAACCAGAAGAGAAAAATAACACTGACCGTAAACCTTCAAAACTCTGTTTGCATGTATTATCAAAGAAACTGAAGATCATTATTAAGTTATTGAGTAGCACCACAGACAGTGAGCGCCCGAACAAAAAAATGTGAAAAATTGAAAACACGTGTGTGTGTGTGTGTGAGACTGACGCGCTGGCTCTCAGGGCTTCCTCTCCGGCAGCGGCGATCTTCCTGTAGCAGTAGATCATCTCCACCAGCAGCCAGAGCTGCAGACCAATGATTGACACGTACATCATCACCTCCGACACGATCGATGCCGTTCCACGCCTGGCTACAAACAAACACGTTTACATGTGTCCGTTAGGCACGCGTTTATCCACGGCAGCTTACAAACGAGAAAACATTTCACATTGTGTCGTGCGGAGTCAACCGTAAACGCTATTTTTTCATTGGTTGGACTAGTGAAACCCCTGTGATTAGTGTTATCCTAATCAATGTTATTTATTACATCATATTGCAGCTTCTGCTGTTTTAGATAAAATCTCTCTCGGCTTACAGCTTGAGGAAATGTTTCTGAGATGGTGTATGAGGTGGTTATGTCAGAGGATGTCATTGATTGATTTATTTCACACTCACCTTTAGGCACCACAGTAAGATGAACCAATTTACTGGTGATGGTGGTGAACTCATAATGGTGATAGTTGAGAACTCGGTTGAAGACGCAGCGATAAATGCCAGAGTCGTTTAAGGTGACGTTATGGAGCCTGACTGAGGCATCCTGCAGGTCCAGCGTGTTCTTGCTGCCGCGCCACTCCACTCGATCCTGAAAGCGCTCGTCGATGATGTTAGAAGCTTCCCCGTCGTAACTGTAAATCTGACCATCGCACAAAACATACGTCCATCTTACAAAAATCAACATCAACTGTTACAGCAATAAAAAACTCAAATGATGTTCAAAAGAACATTCTACAGACATTTACATTTATCAGATGCTTTTATCCACTTACAATGGGGGGTGAGGTGTCTTTCTCAAGGACACGTCTGTTGTTTTCTGCTGGTACTGGGAATGGAACCGGCGACCCACTGGTCACGAGTTTAACCCCTTAACACTTAAGTCTCACTCACACTTGTACGTGTATATTTAAATTTGGCGATGTTATCGTCCGCCTCCTAACTAAGCATGGATGAGATTTGAGTGACTTGATTATGATCTGCTCCTCACATTAAACTCTCTCTCTCTCTCCAAAGACATGCGTAAAGGATTCTTTAATGGTGTTTTTTTGTCATTTCTGATCGTGGTCACTGAAACAAACAGCGAACTGAAACAATACGAAAACATAAACTCACATGCACAAAGTCTGCCTCTCCTCGTGCCCTGAAGTCCCAGTCGACAGTGGCCGTGGCCTCCACCTCTCCTCGCATCTTGCAGGAAATGCAGCCGAGCTTGAAGATGTCGCCCACCACGGCCTCGGTGTCCGAGTCCACCTCAGCACACGCGCCGCTGCACATAGACACTGCACACAAACAGGGTTGTTCAGGTATGTGATGATGGCACACGTCAAGTGTTGTTAAACACATGGAGACACTCACCTGAGAGCGAGCAGAACACACACACGAGCAGCAGCCGTCTGATGATACACATGTTCATGATGGACACTGACCCTGATCTCTGTCCGTCTCTCCGGATGCTTCTGATGGGTGGGAGCGTCTCTAATGCTCACAGTGATGTATCTTCATATCCTGATCATAAGACGAGAGAGTCTCACGGATCCCACTGATGATCTGACTGGTTCAAGGCCAAAGACTAAACTAGCAGCATTTAACTAGTCGTTTGTTTGCATTGGGAAGATGTCTAATGTGCAAAAGAGGCCAGTGACATCAGCTCGGACCATACAAAGCTTTATTGCCTTTCTTTTACATCAGTCTTCAGTTTATACGATTCAAGCTCTGTTATTGCACCTTCATTTGTTTAATGTTGATCTTATTCTGCATGTAGCGGCTGTATATCGAGTGCACGACGTTTACATTCATTCATAAATATTTAACGCTGTACATGACGCACATTCCGTTTAATCATGCAGATCTTTAACTTGCCTTCATCATATTTGTAATATTCCTCATGAAACAGAAGGATGAATGTTATCTGTCGGCTCGTTCATGTGTTCGGTAAGCGCTGTAGCTCCCAGTGACGCTCGCGTCGACGCGCGGACTGATGCATTGCGGTAAAAGTCACGGGCCGCGCGCGCGGCGCAACCGAACCCGCGATGACGTCACTTCGTCCGCCACCAGCAGGTGCAGCCGCTTGAAAACCGACGACAATGACATTAATGACAATAAACTATTCTCCTCGAAATGCACAATCCATTAAGACGAACTGAAATGTGTTTTTATTATATTATATATTTTTATTATACAATATGTTTTTAAATAAAGTTTAACACATCCTTGTGCACACACGAATGCAAACGCTTATAGAGATCATACGAGATATAATATTATTATATGTATATAATATCATAATATAGTCTAGTAAATGTTGATATTAAGCTTTTGATGGTTTATATCAGGGTTTTTTAAACTGTGGGTCGGTTTAATATCTTACGTTAGGTGTGGTGTTGGTATACTTTATTCATACAGCAATGGGAGAATAAAACTAAACTCTAGATTATACCCGTTTATGTGGGTCCTGAATGAAAAAAGTTTGGGAACTCTTGTTTATGTTTATGTGAGTCAGACAGCGGGTGGCGCACGCGCACGCGCGCCGCAGTATCGCCTGCTTTACCGCATGAATATTAACGACGTCGTGCTGACGCTGCACGTAACGTCCGCAGACGTGACGTAATTTATATGAACAAACGCAGTATCATACAGCACTGTAAACACTACAGAGTCAATAAAGATTGTTTTCAATTCTACAGTATATCTATTCAAATGTCATGAAGCGGGTGACGTGATTTAGAAGTTTGGAAGGTTGTGAAACGACCATTCGAGTCTTTTGAGCAGTTGTGGTCTTAGTGGTTAGAGAGTTGGACTCCAGGTGTGCTTCAGTAAGAGCCCCAATTACTCCCACTGTGCCACTGGTCACTTGAGTCTCTTTATAAAATAAAAGATAAAAGATAAAAGCGTCTGCTAAATGAATCAATGTAAAATCAACATTATGAACAAACGCGACGTTTATTTACACATGATTAATGCAAAAAAACAAAAGTAAAACCTGTTCTCTCATTCAGCAACACTTCATTCAAAAACAACCTGTGAGTGTAAAGGAGTGAGAAAAACCATATCATCTTTGCGCATGTGCAATAGCTGCAGGAACCTAGAAAAACGTGTACGGTAATTTTAGAGTTTGTTTCTCATATTCTCATTCAGAAATGTGTTACTTTATTGTAAATATGATTGTTTATTGTGATTCTAAAAATATCACTTTTTGTCTCGTAGGGACCTCGTCGCTTTGACGCGGAGTGGGCGGAGCTTCTGTGCTGTGGAGTGGGCGGAGCGGACCTTGTGGACGGAGGTGTCTACGTTCTTCCGCAGAGCTCAATCACACAGAAACAGGTGAGATTATAAACAAACTCATATTTAATATCGTCTGTATAAAAACACCAAACCACAAACAAATAATCAGTAAACAAAGCCGATCATTCAAATCAGCCGATAACGTGACGAGCGACAGTTAATCGCGATCGGAAGCGCGTGTGATTGTACACACACACACACACACACACGATCATATGACAGTTACATGTGATTTCGTGTGTTTATATGATGTGATTGTGTATCATGATGTGTGTTAGAACCGGTCTGATGCGGTAGTTGGTCGGATCTGCTCTGCAGGCCTGCAGATGAATAAGAACACACGTGTGTTTATTGTGCTCGTGTGAACCGCGCGCGCGCGTGTCTGTGTGTGTTGTGACCCCGAGCCGCTGATGTTTGTCTCCCGCAGGATGATGGAGCAGATGCTCGGCAGACCCAGCGCTCCACCCGGTCCCGTTCTGCACGTGTGTTTCCCGAGCGTCCGCGCGTCCGTGCTGGAGAATCTGAACCGTCAGCGCGAGGAAGGTCAGTTATGTGACCTGTCCATTCAGGTGCAGGGTCAGGTGTTCCGAGCTCACCGCTGTGTGCTGGCTGCTTCATCACCATACTTCCATGACCAGGTCAGTACAACATCTTTATTATCTATAAAACAATGTATTCTTTACCTGCTACTGGACCCATAAACAAGTCATTAGAAACAAAGTACTGAAGGAATTATCTGTTAGTTTGTATTTTATGACTATAAATCTGATGTTACTTCATCTCAGGTTTGGAAACTTGTCATTTGGCTTGTTTTATAACATTGATTAAACACCAGACCTGTCAGTGTTTTCACATTATGAATAGCAGAGATTAAAAAATCTGCTGTGATGACTGATTACAGAAAGAAGAGGTTAATATACTAAAACTGTGATATTGAAATCGAGTTTATTGATAATAAATACTGCTAACAAACAAACTGAATCCAGAATCTAAACGCAATCACTTACAATGTCATCAAGTAAGATGACCGTAGTGACATTTAGACAGTCTGCTTGCTTGTAAATAAGAACCCATCTCAAATGTACAGATAAACACACACCATAAGATGACTGTTGCGATTGGTCCTCAGGTTTTGTTGAAGAACGTAACCACAGTGTCTCTTCCCTCTGTGATGGATCCGTTGGCGTTCGAGAGCGTGTTAACCTCGGCCGTACACCGGACAGCTCAGCATCGTGCGTGACGACATCGTCAACTATGTCACCGTGGCCAGTTTCCTTCAGATGTGGCACATCGTGGACAAGTGCACAGACATCCTCAAGAGGTCACGACCTTTAGCCCAGCTCAGCCCGGGCGGGGCGACCTCCTCGAGCCACCAGTCGCCCAGCAGCTCCGACTGCTGTTTTATGGACGCGGAGGAGCAGGAGGGAGGAACGGGCGAGCTTGCCGTCACCCTGGAAAAGAGGTCGCTGGGCGGGCAGCACAGCGCGCTGCCTCCTCTGGCCACCTGGAGACGCCCGCATCAGCATCCGGGCAAGTGGAACAGAAGCAGCCTTTCCGTCCCCCTCAGAGCCGAGTCCCCCCGACTCGACCGCAGCCTCGCCGGAGGTGACCGCAGCTGCTCCGTCGTACCTCTGACGTGCAACAGCGCGTAAAGCATGAAGTTAACTTCTTCGGTAGCGGCACAGGGGCCCGTCTGGCGCCTCCAAAGGAGCAGAGATGACGAGGAGCACAGGAAGAAAGGGGAGAGGTGGATGGAGGCAGATGAAGGTGTAGGAGAGCTCTTGGAGGAGGAGAAAGTGAGGGTGAAGTGTGAGGAGCATCAGGCCGGTGAGTGGAGCTTCTTCATCACAGCTGTTTAAGTGCCGTCCACCAGAGGAGCTTCGCCAGCCCGCGCCACTCACATGTTTCTGACTGTTTTGTCTGCTCTTGTCTTCTCTCAGGAGGCGTTGAAGCCGGGAGACGTCTCAGAGAGAGAGAGAGCGAACGGGAAGCGTGCCATCTATCTGAAACGGACCCGCTCCCCACAGCTCACGCTCAGTGGCACGAGCACGTCGACTGGCCGCCGGGATCGTGCGTTCAGTCGGACGGCAAGCCATCGAACGGAAGAGGCGCGGACCGGGTCGACGAAGAGGAAGACGACGTCGGCCGTTTCGCCGACGGTGTATTCGAGACTTACGACGAGATTCAAGAGGCCACCGGGCAAGTGTCCCAGCGGCCTTTGCTGCACGGGCCTCTCGACGAGTTCGCGCCGGGACCGTCAGACCTCTCCTGGCCGCAGACCGTCTCTCCCAGCCTCGCAGTCCTCCTCTCTTCCGCCCTCTTCCTCTCCTCCGCTCACCTCTCCCTCATCTCCTCTCTCTGGGACGCCCTACACGGGCAAAGTTCACTACTGCCACTGCGGCAAAGCCTACACGCTGAAGAGCATGCGCGACCGACACGTCAAGATGCAGCACCTGAACCTCCGTCCATTCGCCTGTCCCGTGTGCTCCAAGAGCTTCAAAATGAAGCACCACCTGACCAAACACGTCAAGACGCACGGCAGTCTGCGGCCGTACGAGTGCGCCTTCTGTGGTAAGAAGATCGTCTGGAGGGACAGTTTCTTGAAACACCAGACCCGCTGTCAGCGGCTGTCTGCCGCCGCGCCGCCGTCCGTCACTGTCGAGGTGGGCCGCGAACAGGAGGACGAGTTGACGTCTGCAGATGGGACGGAGCAAGTGAAGAAAGAGGAAACGGCAGAATATTAGACACACCTTTTACATTTCACAATCTGTACATATACAGAGTAAATATATGTAGCAATTCAGAATGGTTGAAATAGTGCTATATTGTGTGAAAATAAATACATGCACTTTTTGATAAATGTTTCAGAAGTTTTATTTAAAATATTTATCTGAACAGAAGGACAGCAGCAGTCTGTTGTGGTTTACGCACGGCCTGAGACTCTCAATGTCAACGTTGTTAATATGGGCGGTAAAATAAATACACAGATTAGAATGTGTGTGAAACAGACCGCTGATGAACTGAATACATTTATGTTAATATTTCACGTCAATATTTGTTTTTGTTTTTCTTTTATATTGTCAATAAAGAGGTTTATTGAAATAATCTGCAGCATAACGTGGTTTTATTTCAGTATCTGTAAATATATTGAAAATAAACCTGATGTGTACAGTGACAGTCCAGCTGCAGAATAAACATGATTACATCCAACAGTAATCACAGACACTTTACACTGTGAATATTCAACAAATGAAATATCATCATGCTTTATTTCCAGCAAACTGAACATGTGTAAGTACTGAATATTCAATAACTAGAGACATGACGTGAACAGGTTTTACTGGTTGTACTGTTCAGTATGTGATGTGTTGTGTATCTCATCATCATCATGAACCGAATCACGTCTGATGGTTCTTCTGAGATGTTAACTTTACTTTTCCATCAGGTTCCTGGACATTTCTGTGAGAATAACACTATGACACTGTCATTTACATCATGTCACATCTCTCTTCTGCTGATTCCACATGTGCAAGAACATTAATCATGTTTCACTGAGTTTACAGTGTCAATATGCTAAAAAAGTCATGTTTCTATACAAAGAAATAATCAACCTGAATGTTTTTGCATAATTTGGTCACAGAATTTAATCTGTTACTTTTATACAGTTCACAAATGAAATAAATATACGTGTGTGTGAGAGGTTTGTGGTCATCTGAAGTTCTGTAACGATATTTATTTCTCCTTTACCAAAGTAACATTTATATACGCTGCACATGGTCACCTGCTGCTTGTAGTCATCTTATATTTTTATTGTTTTATTTAAAGAAATGGTTTTTTTTGTCATTTCAAATCAGTCATGACTGCTGATAAAACTGACTTTAGATGAATACACAGACAGCAGAATGTCTGATTCCAACATGAACAGAAAGATTACAACACTGCAATATTATAAATGTCTTCGTTAATAACTCAATTGATCAATTTAATGCAGTTCCAAACAATACTGTAAACACATATGATTAAATTTCAAGAAAAACCTGAAGAGAATTATCTTCACTATATTATATGGATAAAACAATGAATTATCATTTTATTTACACGAGAGCTGAAGTCGAGTCATTTGGCAAATCAATACTTTTAGCCCAAATCAAAGAAACACAATCGATCTGTCCCGAGTCTGTTAAAACGTGTGTCAGGAAACACCATGTGATAAGACAGTGACAGGTCACACACACACACGTCAAACGCTGTATCATTCTTTAATGACATGTACAATAACGTACACAATTATAAGGTCACACAAGAGACCAGTAGTGCTCGTATCGAGGTAAAGCGCCGTCCGGATGAACACGAGCGTCTCAGCCCTTTAATGAACATAGAGAAAGTAAAACAACATCATCCCTGATCAAATCTTTCTTCACATCAGTTAGAGTCAGTGTCATCGTTCATGTAATCCTCCTCTATCTGCGTCAGTCCGGGCTGCGTGCCCCACTCCTCCTCATCGTACTCGATACTGTCATTATCCTCCAAGAGTTCGTTGTCAGGCTCCGCCCCTCCGGGAGCGGCCGCGTCGGGCACGTCCGCCCCGCCGCCGTCCCCGAACTCGGGCCGCTCCGGCGCGTCGTATCCGTTGTTGTTGGAAAAAGCCGCCCGTTCGCGGCCGTCCTCCTCGATGTAGACGCGCTGATGGCACATGGGACACGTGTCCTGGATGTAGAGCCATTTGCGGAGGCAGAGAGCGTGGAAGTAATGGTGACAGGGGGTGATGCGTGCAGACGTGGAGAACTCCTGATAGCAGATGGCGCAGACGTCCTCAATGTCTCTCAGCTGAGCTCCTTTGACCTCTGGCAGCGAGTTGATCTTCTTGACGGCCGTCCGGCGGTTGATGAAGGTCTTCCAGCCGTTCTTGGCCTGCAGGTAGATGTTGAAATACGCGTGAAGGCACATCATGCAGGCGCGGATTTTGCTGCCAGACTCGAACATCATGGTGTAGGCGCCGTTGCCGAACATGATCACGCCGAAGACGAACTCGATGACGTTGCCAGTGGAGCGGACGTAGTAGACGTAATCGTCCAGCTTCTCCCACAGGACGTTGTAGAAGCCGTCGATCATGAAGAGAGAGTAGACCGTGAGAGACACCAGCACCTTGAGGCAGAGCTCCACGCAGAAGGCCGTGACGGCGAACAGCCAGGTGTTGAGAACGTAGTCACGCCACAGGACGTAGCTGAGCAGGACGGGCAGCGCGAACAGAACCAGAGACACCAGCAGCACGGGCAGATGCCTGCGGGCCGAGGAGACGTGCGAGGCGCTCAGGGACATCAGCACCGGGTCCGTCATGCCGTGGATGAAGTGCAAAATGGCCGTGAGCAAAAGGCACATGTTCCTGCTGAGCCGGACCAAACGCTCCACCGGCTCCAGGCCGCTTAGACCCGTCTGCAGGGCCAGGATGAAGAACAGAACCGGCGCCACGAAGCCCAGCCTCTTGTCCTCTTCCTCGGTGGAGCCGATGAAGGCGAGGATGCTCAGGCCCAGGTAGTGAGCCAGAGACGAGATGACGGCGCTCATGCCCAGCACGGTGAGCGTGGAGTCGCAGCCGCTGATGATCAGGTTGCTGAATAAATCCCACAACACGTCCCAGGTCAGCTGCAGGCCGCTCTCCGACCGCACCGCCCTCACCACGTACACCAGGACCACGGCCTGAGCCGTCACGCGCGTCAGCCAGAAGACGCGCAGGATGTCGGGGAAGCGGATGCGTTTCCAGGTGTCCTCCAGCAGCAGCTGCAGGCCATAGATGCGGTACATGTGCCGTAGCAGCAGGTGAACGTAGCGGCAAGAGTAGTAAAACCACTTGAGTTTCAGGAGGAGGCTGACGGACGCGTGAGCGGCCAGAAACAGCCCGGAGACCACCGCCACCGGCTGCCTGACGTCCGCTGGAAAATCCATCACCAGTCCCCACAGAGGAACCGTGACGTCCAGGAGCACCAGGGCTGGCGCAGACGGACTGCACGTTCAGCAGCATCACGTATCCCAGTCCGAACGTCAGCTGCAGCGCGGCCAGTCCCAGCCACAGCGTCGGTCCGTTGAGCGGCAGCGCTCCCAAACCTGCGTTGTAGGCGCCGTAGAAATCGACGCGAGACGTGCCGTAATAATTCACCAGAACCGAGGCGGCTGCCAGCAGAACGGCTGAGAACAGAGAGTAGAACTTCAACAGGGACTTCTGAGACAGAACCAGAACCACGCCGGACACCAGAACCCCTGAAAAACAAAACACTCCCAGAATGAAAATCACTTTAAACATTTAACATTCACAATTCAACGACTGGGAAAATCATTTACAGTCAAAACTTGAAATAGAAATTCTCACAGAACGTATTTATTACCAATACATCTGTTAATATTTCACTAAAGTCCAGACATCAGAAATATATACACGGTGGTCTATTTTAAAAGTATATCAAATTATCCATGTGTTATGAATGTGACAAAACTCTAACACAACATACTTATAGGATTTCTGTGAATTAAAATACACAAACCAACAGCAATAATACTCAATCAAATCATGAATTTTACATCACAATAACAGTGTACATCACATGACAGTAATTCCTACAAGAATAATGTAGGATAATGTAAACAATACCAATTTTACCATTTTGACAAATGTTACACATATAAAATAAAATAAAATACAGAAGTGCATGACCACATTACATTGAAATTATGCCTCTATATAAAAGTTCTCAACTGTCAGTAATGAATTTAAGAACAAATCACAAGAAACAGAAGAAATAAATACAACAGAACTGAAGTGTAGAGAGATAAACAACATGACAAGAACTGAGTTAAGAGATTGAAATCGATCTAATGCACAAACAGTTACAATCACTAAAACTCTTGATTTTCTCATTCATGTCTCATTATAACCTCAAATACTCGCATCATCATCATCATCATCATCATCATCATCATCATGATGACACTGATCACTGGAGAATACCTGATGAATCATTAAAAACACACACCTGACACATTCACGAGAATAAAAATAACAATTATTCAAACTTGATTATGTCAATAAACAGAGACAGACAGTGTGATTGACAGCTCGTCAAACACACAGTGAGGTTAAGGGTCGTGAATTTCAGCTCATTTTGTGTGACATGAGAACAGAACCAGAAACAGACTCACCTAACGCGCGGATAAGCGCGCTCCCGGGATCAGAGTTCGAGTTAAAGATGGCGTCAATGATAAAAACGCTCGGAACCCGCAGAGCCACATCGAGCACGGCCAGAACCTGCTGAGCGAGCCGCCCGTGAGCCGACGCCATGGCCGCACTGCTGATCATTCACACGGTCTCTAACTCGGTTCGGTGTCACACAAGAGCTCCGCTGGACGCCATCTTGGCTCTGCCGCTGTTGCTATGACAGGAACCCGGAAGTGACAAACAGACACGCGCATAACCTCTCAACTCCGAGAACCGATCGATAACTAATTAATAAATCGTACAATTACACACATACATATATTTATGTATAACATTTTAACGTACACAAATGCAGATTTTTTTTCTTCACATTTGAAAACCAAATGTGATGTTTTACAAACTACAATCTACACAAATTGCTTATCACTTTTTAAGTGTACAGAGACCCTGTTGTGTGTATGTGTGTGTGTGTGTGTGTGCACTTTTAATTGCATTTTACATAATATGACTTAATGTCTTGATCTTTCTTCTCTTAATGAATCTTTTCTTGTAAGGTCTATTTTCTATAGTTTGAATAAAAAACAAACATTCAAATAAAACTTGAAAACATTTATTCAGATAAAAGTCTTTTGTTCAGACAGTGCTGTGATTGAAGAACACTTTCAGGGTGTTATTATAGATGTTGTCGGCTAAATCCTGTGGATCTTCTTCTCTCACAGCGGCCATCACCTCCAGAACTTGACTGAAACACAACAATCACATCTAAAGACACATTTACAACATTCAACAGTAAACATGACTTCACAACTCAACTTTTGCACATTATATCAACTTCTTGAGTTTAAATGTATGATCACACTGACAATCATTCGCTTTAATGAATGAATTTCACACAATCATATACTGTACAAGGGTGTATAGCAACTGTAAAGTGCTTCAGAAATAATATTATGAATAAACATGGTTTTGAGAGGCTGTTTGTGTGACACACATACATTATGTGACACGGCTCATTTCTGTCCTTCAGACAATGTCCCGCCTCCCATTTCTTCTTAGTAGAAAAGGTGCTTTTGATGAGTTTTGCTCCTGCGTGAGTGTTTTTGATTCCACACCAAGGAGCGTCTGTGCAGAAAACACAAGACGAGTATGACAGCAGACACGTGATCACACGACACATGTGAAGAGGTTTACTGAACCTGTTTCAATCATCAGTCTGTCTGTCGGGATGGACTTCATCACCTCCAGATTTTCAGCCGTCTTTAAAGAACTAAAGCAGAGAGAGAAAATCACAAGACACCATCAACGGTCTGTAGAAACTGAAGCGTCGATGAGCTCCGTGTCGGTTTTTATCTCACCAGCCGTTAATTCCAATATAAAGATCCAGATCGATCAGAGCCGCGGCGTCCTGCTGACTCCCGTCAAACGAGTGAACCTGAAAAACAACAGAGAAAACACTGAAGAGAAACAGAAGAAAAAGTGTTCATCCATGACAGATCAGCTGCTTACACACTCACCACACCACCGACACATCGCTCTCGGTTTCTCTTCATAATCTCTGTGAGACACACAGAATGAACTTTATTCACAGATTAAACACGAGTCACATGAGTATTGAACAGAAACTGAAAATCATACCCAAAAATTCCCGGTGAGCGTTTCTGCAGTGAAGGAACATGGGTAATCTGCTCTCTTCTGCCAAATCAAACTGTTTCTCAAAGTATCTGTGACATGAGACATTAGTTCACATCACAGCAGACTATTACTCATTCATCCTATCCATTTGACATCTCATAAATCTACAGATCATCTACTGATCCACATGAGAATATTACAGAGATTTAAAGCCGTGTTGCTCACGTCTTCTTCAGTAAGTCTAGTTGAAAAAACGTACTTGAGTTGAGTTTCTTTAGGACAAAATTCCAACCGATCGAAATCTGTAAAGAAGAATGAATCCCAGTAATCAAACATGAGCAGTGACCGGGTGAGCAGAAATCTCTGTACTGGTGAAGTGATGAATTACCGAGACCACATTCTCCCACGGCCACGACCTTCTGTCTGTTACTGATCATCACATCTCTGAGAGACGACAGGTACTGATGCGGGTCCTGCCCATCAAACTCACTGCAGCGGGTCGGGTGACAGCCAACCGTACTGTAAAACTCACCTGTACACAAACACGTATAAGCGTGGTGTTGCTAGGAAACATTATGAGCTATACGGCTTAACGGATCATGTTTAATCGTGTCATATGTGGTATATAGTGCATGTTATTCTTAAAGCAGAGTATGGGAAACAGCATGTGTATGCAGTGATTTGGATAAAAGCGTCAGCTAAATGCCTAAATGTATGTAAATGCACATTTCAAACTGCGTCTCACACTGTTGTTGTGTTTTATGTTTAATTCACTTCTTTCCATTGGAAGAAAAAAAATCCCATTGGCAGCAGAAGGTCAAGTTAGGCACAAGGCATTATGGGATATATCCGTAATACACATATAAGGTAATAAAACAGCCGATCATATAAAGGCGACCTCTGCTGTTTGCCAGCGTGACGGCGTCTCTGCTGTCCTGCAGGTTTCCTCCAGTGATGATGAACTGTAAAACATCATGACGTTAAGAGATCATTTCTGTCACTTCACACACAAACATGACTTCTGAACCATAAGCTTTATTGACCTTTTGAACTCCGACCTTCAGCGCTCTCTCGATGACCTGAGAAAAGTCATCTAGAACAGCAGACACACATGATGTTATTACAGCAGATGAACATTCACAGATCTCACAGTCATTTACCTTCATGTTTCTGTCTTCCTCTGTAGATTCCTCTAAACACGGGATCTGTGAGATTAATGCCAATATCTGCACACAATAAACATCACGTTTATTTCACTTTGAGCTTGAAGACACTTTATGTAAATATTTCATTCATTCATTCACAAAACAAAGTGAATTAGAGACAATAAAAGGAATAAATGACAATCATATTGACACTATCGCTGTCTTTATATTAAGAGTTACATTTCCTTACAGAAACAAGGTAATATCATGATGTTTACCACAGTACTGAATCATGATTCATTTACAGTGACGTAATGATGTAAAACTTTTGTTTTAGTTCACTGGATTATCATCACATCTCTACACTTATAACACTCAAACTCACACACATACGAGTAAATCATCTACAGATCTTTTAACTCACCTATAAATGTCATGTTTGTCATTGTGATTTTAGCAGCAGAAGTGAAATAAAGCGTGCACGCGCTTCTCAACGTGTTCATAAACATACAAGACAGAAACGCAACGACCATACGTCATCACAGACGGGGCGGAGCTTCTACGCAGCTGCTGAAGTCACGCTGTAGAAGTTCATAATCTCATCGCTGCTGAGGATGAACCAATCACAGTCCCTTCTGATCACCAGAGATCACCAGACCTATCAAATCTACCGATTGGCCGCGTGGATGTAGTCAGGAACCGTTCGGCGGTGATAAAAGATCTAACGGATTCTAGTTTTATTAAAAATATATTTTTTATCAAACAAAAACCGGTCATGAGAGAGTATGAGATTAACTGTTTGCGAACCGAAAACACACACACACACGCTGATGTGTATTTAAACACGCACAAATTTACCGTAATAACACATTCATCTGAGACCTGTCTTTGATCACAGTATACATATATTTCGTTTACATACAGTATACATTTATATTATGTAAATGTAAATATGTTACCTACACACACTTTAGCATTACACACACACACACACGCAGAGCATTAATTACTGTCATTATAATTATAACACACAAACACATAGCAAACATCAGTCCCCAGTGTACAAAATAAACACAACAACTTTTTAAACATGCCTCTGAATTACACAAGATTTATTCAGTAATACATGAATCAGACTCATTGATCTGTACTGGGATTGAGTTTGAGGCCCAGACACAGAGCTAACTCATTCCTCTGGATCTTTCCATCTCTGTTGATGTCACAGTGACCCAGCAGAACCTGTTTGAACTTGTCCAGGTCACATCCACTGAGACTGGGCTGCAACACCACATCAGATGAACAACAATCAGCAAATCTATATGATTATCTGCAGATGTATTTATTAAATATAATCTAAAAGCCAAACAAGAACACAAACACCAGCCAATGAAATGGCTTATGGAAATATGGACAAACACAGTGACATGAGCTTTACCTTCACTAACTCCATCATGTCTTTAACAAAACCATCCACCTCTGCACCCTCCAGTGCCCCTGTGTTACTCTGACACACACACACACACACACACACACACACACACACACACACACACACACACACACACACACACACACAGACACACACACACACACACACACAGAGACACACACAGGTTAAAGTCTATCATCAGGTCTCAGTTTATTCAGCACACTCACTCACTTCATGTCTTACCACGTCATAGTGAGCAAATATCTTCTCAAAGTCTCTGCGGCGCTCCTGCTGACTGCAGGCCTGAAACAAACATCACACAACAATAATCAACATCAGCACACGCGTGTGTCAGAGCCGATAGTCATGTGATCAGAGCTCACCTCCATCTTAAACTTGAGCAGAAAGTTCTCCTTCAGGGCCAGAATCCTATCAGAATAACATGTCCATTACGTCCATTCAGTCACATTGTGTTTTGAGAACAGAACAGTTATGATGAAGATCCGCTTACCTTGCCATTTCGTTCAGATCCAAACGGCCATCATGATTTTTATCAAACACTTTTATCTTAACACAATGAAGGAAGAGAAGCACAATTTCACTCGTTGTTTATTGTGAAAGCAGCAGTAGTTTATTCATGTGAAACATTCATGTTGACTTTTGATGTTGTAGTATTGTTTATCAGTGGAACAGTGTTTTATGTTGCTATGGCAGCAGCGGTTGGTGTGACGTTACCATGGTATCGGTGTACTCCTGCAGTTTATCTGTAGTGATGTGTTTGTTATGCTGATGGAAGAGATCCTGCAGGAAACTCTGACAGAATCACAACACAGACGACAACCAACATCAACAAATGTCAAGCAGGCATACTGCACTTACACAGGAAGTGACATCACGGTCAGTTACCTTCAGTTCTGCAGCAGAGATGTAGCCGCTGCTGTCAGCGTCGTAGCAACGCCAGATCTGTGACGAGACAAACGTGAGGTTCATCATCTGACGTGTGTGTGTTTCTACATGAATGTGTGTGTGTGTCTGACCCTCATGAACTCCACACTGTTATTCAGAGGAGTCTCTCTGTGAAACACCAGAAGAAAGTTTTCCTCTTCAGGCAGAAGAGCTGCGGCCACCTGCAACACACACACACTTTTCTATAAGCTGGACATCTGTAGTATCCAGTGCTGCACGTTCCTTCTTTCATAATGTGAGTGAATAATGAATGTATTATAGATGATTTTATGGCCCGAAGTTAACTTCCATTAGATAAACTCTTCCTTTATTTTCATTTATTGTTTATTGTTGTGATGATGTGAATAGGAAGTTTTTACCTCCTCCATATGAAGACGTCCTTCTGCTGTAATATCACAACTGATCACAATCTTCTCTTTCATTTTCTGCAGGTGCTGCTCATCTGCCTACAATTACAAACATCACTTTTATATAAAAATCACTTTAATACATGTGAAATGAGCAAATAATATGCTGATGTAAATGAGAACAAACATTAATATTGACACTTTCTCCTGTTATTGGAACACGTCTGTAGTTGAACGTCATGACTTCATACTGTACATTCACTAACAATCATCAGCAGATTCACAGTCAAAGTTAGAAAAGCTCATCTGATCTTTACTGTATTTCACTGTTATTGAGCTAAACCATCACGTCACTTCTGTACTTACAGTCTTCATCATGTGTCGTAAAAACTCCTCCAGTTTTCTCTCTTCAATCAATCCTTCATCTGCAGTTTCACACACAGCAGATCTCAGATCAGTTTCCTCATCTGTCTGTGTTAATACAGTAATGACAAAAGAGACTCACCGTCACCATCAAACTGAGTCCAGACCTGCAGGAACAGAGCGGCGCTCAGACTCTCCATGACTGTGAGAGAAGTAAAACACAGCTGTTTCCCAGCATCAGGACCACATCGGAACATCACACCCACATCACCAGTGACAACACACAATCTACACACCAGCCCACCAGAGACTTACAGCTTAAAGAGATAGTTCAAAATAAATCATTCTGTCATCATTTATTCATCCTCATGTGGTTTATAAACCTGTTTGTGTCTCTTTCTTCAGTGTAACACAAAAGAAGATTGTGTGAGAAATGTCTCAGTGATTTTGTGTTCATACAATGAAAGTCAATGAGGGTCAGTGTTGTTTGATTAAACATTCTTTAAAACATCTTCTGTTGTGTTCTGAAGAAAATCGTTTATAATGTTCAGTGTTTGTTCAAGTGTCCCTTAATTACATACAGTAGAATGTTAGTTATACACACAGAAAATTTTAGACAATTTCTCTTGATTTACTTTAAGATTAAATTTTTATTAAAATGACAGAACTCATTGTTTTTAGTTATCTTTGCTTTAAACAGACACAATCATCTCATACATCAAACAAAACGTTAAATAAACAAACAACATTAAACATTACTGAATGACTGATTGTGTGAATCTGTAATGATTGTGTTACTGTAGTTTTATTTTGAGTAACAGCATCTGTAAATACACAATCTGACTTGTGATTCATGTTTATGCAGCAGTTACAGTTGAGACAATAACAAACAGCTGCTTCTCTATTAGACACTGATGAACATTATGAGAACTGTGTGTGTGTGTGTGTGTGTGTGTGTGTGTGTGTGTGTGTGTGTCTGTGTGTGTGTGTGTGTGTGTGTCTGTGTGTGTGTGTGTGTGTGTGTGTGTGTGTGTGTGTGTGTGTGTGTGTGTCTGTGTGTGTGTGTGTGTGTGTGTGTGTGTGTGTGTGTGTGTGTGTGTGTGTCTGTGTGTGTGTGTGTGTGTGTGTGTGTGTGTGTGTGTGTGTCTGTGTGTGTGTCTGTATGTGTGTTCAGTTGTTAGTGTGTGAATCAGTGTTTTGATTTTCTGGACTGAATCCTGAAGCAGCAGAATCTGAAGTATTGAACAGCCCGTCTGAAATAAACACACACACACTTTAATCATTTAATATTTGTGCATATTCAGATAATGACTGAGAGTCAGAGCCGTGAAATAAGGAGCTGTGATTGGTCAGACCTGCTGTGGGGAGGGACTTTGTTCGTTGTCGGTCAGTTGTGTCATTGACCGGGTCGGTTCTGGAGTGAACGCACGATACAGACCTCAACACAACCTGTGTGTGTGTGTGCGAGTCTGTAACGGGACAATCCAAAGCTGGAAACGCAACAAACCATCACAACACATCCTGTTAGCGTCACAATTTAGATACATAGAATTATATTTAGATATTTTATTTCACAGATGAATGATGAACTCACATGTATCAGGTGAGTCTCCAGCCTTCATGAGAGTGACAGGACTCATCTCACAGAGGGGTGGAGCCGGCAGAGCAGGGGAGGAGTCTGTGATGTCATCTACAGGAGACAATGATGAGTGTCAGTCAGAGTTTATGTGAACATCAGTAACACTGAGAGCGAGTGACTCACTGATGAACTCCTGAGACACACAACTGACCCACACATCTTCACAACTGCTGGATGGAAGGCTCGAAGCCACCTGCAGAGATGTGTGTTCAGGTGTGTGCGAGAGAGTTGCGTGTTTAAGTTTGGTCTGGGCTGTGACTTCTGCTCTGGACTCTTTCTGGGTTTCGGCTGTTGTGTGTTTATGATTTCCTCCTGCTAAAGAACAAACATTCAGTCAGACGCACACACACTGACAACAATCAACATTCACATACAGCAATAAGGATGAAATCACCTTCAGTGTGACGTTCAGCTTTCCATTCCACAGATGGAGAAACATCCGCCTGTGTGCAACACAACACAACACAACACAACATTAGAAACCACAGCACACACACAGACACACACAGCTGGAGCAGCAGTGACTCACAGCTGAATGTCACATACACACCCCTGATCTCCCACAGCCCTTCATTTCCTCTCACAGATGTGATCTGCAGGGAGTTACCAAGAATAAACACTGACACGTGCACACAGACCCAACACACACTAAATATCCACTGATGTGATGAGCATTGTGAGAAAGTCTTGAGCACTTCACACATCATCTGTGTGTCTGTGTGTCTGTGTGTCTGTAACTCACTTTGTCTTTCTTGCGTTTCTCTTGTCTGGCTCGTATCTCCATCAGCAGGTCTCCGCCCATCACCTGCACACCCACATGACCCTTTATCAGCCGTCCGCCACGTTTAACATCCTCTTGCGTGTGACCTTTGACCTCTGGTTCCATTGCAGGAACACAAGGCTCGCTGACGGTCACGATGGGCTCAGGGGGCGTGATGTTTGTGTCTGCTGTCGCTATGGAGACGGGTGTCGTTGTTGTGCTGGCACTGGGCATGGGGCTGGTGGGTGTGCTTTCAGAAGATGAGTGACGTTCCATGAGATTCACATCTGAATCAAACACTCTAAAACACAGAAGAGCAAAGAGACAGATGTCAATCTCTGAAGTGACACACAAACGCTCCTTCAGCTGATTTCGTTCTTTCTTTCTCACTTCGCTTCGATGTTTGTGACCTTTTTGAAGAAAAACTCTGGCACTCCTTCATCCAGCTGATCGATAGCGCTGCTCTGATCCACTTCCTGTGCAGCACCTTTGCTGATTGGCTGAGAGAGAACAAATAAACACTCATTATTAACAAACAACATAAAAAAGTCTTTTAGTTGAAAGATTGGTCAGTTCTACAGTAACAGCTATGACATGAATCACATCACATACACTGATCATTTACCGGAAGAACTATGAATAAACACTGTGTGTGTGTCTGTGTGTGTGTGTGTGTGTGTGTGTGTGTGTGTGTGTGTGTGTGTGTGTGTGTGTGTCTGTGTGTCTGTGTCTGTGTGTGTGTGTGTGTGTGTGTGTGTTCTTCATGTCTTACTGTGGCTCTACTGGCTTTGGCTTTCTTGGTTCGTCGTGGTCTGTATTTGGTCACATGTTGTAAAGTGGGCGTGTCTACTGTGGGGAGGTCATGGAAACACACAGGCTGAGGCAGCTGAAGCTCCGCCTCCACCGGGGGTGGGGACAGGAGTGGTGACAAGGGTGGGGGCAAGTCCTCCATAAGCATGGACACCTCCTCTAATGCCTTACTCACATCAAAGTCTAGATCTGATACACAAACCCATCAGACACTCAATCAATCATCTACAGTCACCAGAGAGTGAGATATGATGGAGTGATGAGAGACATACTGAAGGCTGCAGACACGGGTCTGAACATTCTGCTGTAAACCGTTCTCCTCTTCACCTCACGGGTCTGCTGCACATATAACACACACACACAATACAGTAATGAGAAGTTTTTGTTGGATTACAGTAATGGGTATGGGTGTGTGTTACCTGTGTTTGGGGTGGTATCAGGTTTTCTCTCTGTATTTCTCCATCATCTTGAACTTCTGTCTCATGTGAGGCCTGATGCATCAGTGGAGGGTTCTCTTTACACTTCAAATGGCCTGCCTGACACACACACACACACACGCACACAATGATATATAACATACTAATAAACACTATAATTAGGACAGAAGATATTTCATCACACATGTATGTGCTTCAGTATGTGTGTTGTGTAAATCTCACCAGTATGTGTTGAGAGCGAGAGAGAGACTGTAAGATCTCATCTGTGATGTTATCAGAGAGACACGACGCCATATTGAACTTCACCTCACTGAAACACACACACACACACAGGTGTTGAATTGTGTTGAAGGTTTTGTGTTAAACGGTCATTCTAACCTGATCTTGTTGATGATGTCGATGGCTGACTGCTCCAGTAGTGTCGATGTGATGAAGGTTTGTGACACACTCATCTTCTCTTTACTGCTGTGGAAAACATCATCACGCACACCTGCTTTCTGCATGACATGAGGACACACACTCTCTGCTGTGTCTAACATTGACACAAACAAACGCTGAACACACAAACACATAAACACACAAATAAAATCTTACATTTTTTTAAATGTATTCCATATTTAGGAAGACTACATTTGAAGAATTTGAAGACTACACATTTTAAAACCCTGTTGCTCACAGTATTATATTATACAATAGGTAGTTTTGATGACAGTACAGTCGTACAGTAAATGCTGTTGTGTAGAGACACACATCTGAAGCACAATGACACTTTAAACACATATCCATGTATTTCACATAAGAATGACATCTGAACTATTTATAGATTTATTCATCTCATCTGAATACTGCATGTGTCAAAGGTGTGTGTGTGTGTGTGTGTGTGTGTGTGTGTGTGTGTGTGTGTGTGTACCTGGAGCTGTTGTTGGATGACATCACTGATCTCTTCTGCTACAGCACAGAGTTTCTCCTGCACCTGCTGAACACACACACCTGCTGAAGCGTCAGGAACACTCCACACACTGCCACCGGACCGCAGGTGATACAGACTCGACAACAGCTACACACAGACACACAAAACATCATCATCTGTCTGCCTGTACAGAGTGTGTGTGTGTGTGTGTGTGTGTGTGTCTCACTGTTCTGGAGCTCTTGGCGTCTCTCAGGAGTTTCTCTGCTGTCTTCATGTCCAGCTGAACTCTGTCACTCTTACTGAAGCAAAGAGAGTTTAACTGATCCTGAATCTGCACACATACCTGTCCCATTACCTACACACACACACACACACACACACACACACACACACACACACACACACACACACACACAGGCAAAGGGTTAAGATAATACAGTATGATCATTTTCTGAAACACACACACACACACACACACCTGTTGTGTTGTGCTGGTGAGGATGCCCTGCTGGAGTCTAAACGCTTGTTCCTGTAGATATCTCCTGCTCTCATGATTCCTCAACAGATACTGCTCCATCTGCACACACACACACAAACACACGCGTGTCTAGGAAACATTTGGGGTTTGTTTAGTGTGTTTAGAGCATGTTTGAGCCGTGTTTGCCTTCAGCAGAGCATCTTCTGTTTTCTCTGGGCTGTTCTTCAGAGCTTGAGCTGCATCTATGATGGGAACCGGCATGAATCTAATGGTGTAATTTCTGTGGATGATACAGAACACCTGATTACACAAACACACGCACACAAAACCAGCAGGTCTGTAGATGTGAACACACTTTTCTAGAGCAGCGGCCACATCCTGTAAACCCTGAGCACTGACACAGTTTCTGTCCCAAATCACAGTCCTGAAACACACACACATACAGACATCTGAAAAAGATGACGGGACGAGCTACACTGACGTATATCTCCTATAGATATGTGTGTTGTGTATCACCTGAGCTTGGTGTTGATCTGAAGAGCTTTGGCCAGCATCTTTGCACCAATATCACCCATACTGTTCCCACTGATGTCCAGATGAGTCAGACTGCCGTTACCACCGACAGCGTTCAACAGCACAGACAGATCAGCCTTCAGCCGTGAGTCGGCCAGAGAGAGAGACATCAGCGGCTACGAGCACACGCACACCGTTCAGATGTACAACACTGAAAATCTCATTTCAACAACTCAAACGAATGTTCAGACTTACAGATTCTTCCTCCTGAATCATGTGAATCAGAGAGACGAGAACCTGACCGAGATTCCTGCAGAGAAATCACACAACTTTACTCAATTTTAATGACGCGATCACACATCAGGATGATGAAATGAATTCATATGATAATTAGACATTCAACACAACAAAATCCATAAAAAACAAGATACATTGTCTTGAGAATTCACACAATAGCTTGTCAAATACTACCAGAGTCTACAAAGATCTTGCATTTTCCAATGCAGGATTCTGACTGGAGATCAGTCTTGCTGACGGTGGAATAAAATCATTAAATCTCACTTGGTTTTGATGTTGCTGAAGTTTCTGCCGATGGATAAATGTTTAATGGAACGATTTTTTGCGAGCCAGACGAGCAGCGTGGACAGATCCGAGTCCAGACCTGAAACACAGACGGTCTTAACACCGCACGACTGTCAATCAATTCATCAGCGTTACGTCAGAGCCCAATTCACCGTTATCTGATATATCCAGGCTGCTGATGTTTGGGATCTCAGCTATACAACCTTCCAGAACCTGAGAACCAGCTGAACGCAACTAAACAACAAACAAACACTTCACAATCACAGACTGAACACATTCACGAAACATGAAGCAAAGAGCAGAATATGAATATACCTCACAGCTACTGATGTCCAGAGACACATCTCGCAGGTTAACATTACAGGCCAGACCCAGAAGCAGAGCTCTGCACAACACACAAACATCAGTCAGACACACAATCACGAGTCAGACGTGTGATGAGACGTGTGATGGTGAATGTGAGACGGACTTGAGAGCTTCAGCTGGTAGTTTAGTTGCAGACAGACAGACGGTGTGCAGATTCAGAGCACTGCTGAAGAACTGCTTTAAAGATGATGGAAACTCCTTCCCTTTCCTACAACACAACACAACACTGAAGACACAAGCATACAACACCTGCCCTACCTGTGTGTGTGTGTGTGTGTGTGTGTGTTATACTTGTAACTGAAGATGCTTCTCGACATGTTGAGGACAGACAGTTGTTTGATGGAACCACGCAGCAGTGATGAACACACCTAAACACACACACACACAGAGTTTAGTTTCTATTGTAACACAGTTGTGTTGTTTTTCAGTTATTGTGTCAGTACCAGGTCAAGTGAACACTCGCTGTGTGACATATCCAGTGTGTGAAGATTGTTGGGATGACTCAGAAAATTCCACAGATTCTACAAACAATAAACACACACATTCTCTATTGTAGTCATCAAAGTCTGTCAATGTCTAAAACATCGAGGTATTTAACCTTAAATCACTTTCTCAAGATTCTAATGTTTAAAACTCAAGCAAGTGTGTACTCACAGGCATCTCATCTCCTTTCAGATTGTTTCCAGACAGGTTTAAGTGTGTGAGTGTGTTTGAAGAAAAACACTGAGCCAGAATATTTACACCTAA
>CM032809.1:145000-175000 GCA_019155185.1 Beaufortia kweichowensis | reverse complement strand
GTGGATGGAGACCTGGACAGATCTCCTGGATGTTTGCTCCTATTTGTGCAATAATATCATCCGTTTTCTGGTCAGATGTGAGTTGCAGAGACATCTGTCCTTTATCAAAATCCAACAATAACTACAAACACACACACACACACACAAAATGAGTTCTGTCACAAATACATTAAGATACAGATGAACTAACAGCCACACGACTCTCATGTGATTTAAAGAAACACACACTCATGTTTTGTCATCACTACATGTACCTGATTGTGTTTGACACTGTAGATTCTCTGAATGTCAAAAACACTGAAAGATTGTTCAATCTGAAACACACGCACAGAGTTAAAGATGACTGCTCACATCACTTCAAATGTGTTTGTGTTTGTACTGTATGTTCTTTATTTTAAGACACACTTCATAAGTCTAAAAGTTATCTCATTCTCATCAGAGGAGCTGAAACACATGAGAGCTTTCAGAGACACATGCAGAGAACACGTTACAGCATGTAAGAGACACGCGTGTACCCACACAGACTCACTTTAACAGGCACTCGAGCGCTCAGCAAAAACACTCGATGAGCTGCAAGAGCCTGTAAAGAGAGAGAATCAAGCCAAATTAACTCCAGAGCGGATCACAACAGGATACATCAACTTCATTAAACATCTGCAGAATCTTGAAGCTTCCTGGAATGTGAGAGGTGTGTGTGTGTTTGCTGGTTTTCATGCCCGGGGAGGATCTCTGTCAAGTCAGGACAGGCTCATGAGTGTAAGTATGTGTAAATACCATAGCGGAATGCCATACACAAAAGAAATGAAAAAAAATCATTTTAAAACCACACTTTCAACACTATAAACATCATCAGCTGCCATTATCTCTCTCAATGATTCATCTGATATATTCTCTGAAAGCAAGTCTTATCTCACACAGTCAATTCATATATCCTGTTCTGACTGGACAAAGATAAAATATTAAAATATTGATGAAGAAAATCAAAAACATCATCGAGATATACAGCAACAAATCATAGAAGCTAAAATAATAATACATAAAAAATGACTTCAATACTCACCAGAATTCTGCCCTCAATTCTGTCACCTTTGACCTCCAGATTCACCCTCTTAATAACACACAGCTTGACCTGCTGACCCACAGCGTCCTGCACACTCTCTACACACACACACACACACACGCACAACTCTAATATAATACAAATCTAATTATGGAATTGTGAACATAAAATTTACTATAAAACTTAAAATACACATTCATTAAAACTAAATAGTTTGACACAAATCAAGCACAACCACATTCTGTCTACTGTCACCACAATATCAAATATACAACATATGAACTATACAATAATGTCTATACTGAAGACTGATCTTTGAATCATATCTAAACAGGACTTGAGTATTTTACCCAGCAGATCTTGAGGAACATCTCCACTCATGATTACAGCAGAACCCGCTTCAGAACTCATGAAGAACTCTTAAAATCCGTCGGTTTAGCTGTTTCTTCACTTCTCATTTAACATGATCTCAGATGTGCACAGGAGCTTTAACACAGGACTTGTGAGAGGTTCAGGGTTTGGAATGTCCCGGAAGATGAAAGAAGGAGAAGGAGGAGGAGGAGGAGGAGGAGGAGGAGGAATCCCCCTGCAGGAGATCTAAGACCCACCCTCCACTGGAAGAAACACCATCATCATCATCATCATCATCATCAATATACAGTCTGACAGCACTCACAGTTTAATATAAACTGACTTTACATCAGAAATCACATATAATACTAAACATAGAAATGTTTCTAAATATTCATATAATAGACTAATCTGGCAAACATGACGTCACACCTTCACTTAACAAAGCGGATACAGTACTTCACATGCACATCTAAACTTCATACATTCATTTAGAATTAAACATCTTTATTTTTAGAGGCTTATTGTTTTAACTAATATCCGAGCAACAGTCGTAATTTGTCATAAATTAACAATGTTCAAACTACATATACTAAAATGGTTTATTTCACTGTATAATGAAACACACATGCGCTGCGCCTTTAAGACTCTGTATTTGCATGTGATATGTTGGGCAGGAGTATGCAGATATACAGGTGTTTCATATCCAGGTGATATGTTGGGCAGGAGTATGCAGATATACAGGTGTTTCATATCCAGGTGATATGTTGGGCAGGAGTATGCAGATATCCAGGTGATGTGTTGGGCAGGAGTATGCAGATATACAGGTGTTTCATATCCAGGTGATATGTTGGGCAGGAGTATGCAGATATACAGGTGTTTCATATCCAGGTGATATGTTGGGCAGGAGTATGCAGATATACAGGTGTTTCATATACAGGTGATATGTTGGGCAGGAGTATGCAGATATCCAGGTGTTTCATATCCAGGTGATATGTGAGAGTATTATATGATGGAGAACAGTGCGCACTGAGGTACAGTCACACACACACACACACAATAAGACGAATATCACAACAACTGCACAGTTATAGTTCATATAATGTTATATCTATATTCTGTAATGTTATTTACACCATTGACATATTTTTGCTACAAAGCTTTTCAGAGTTTAGTTCTGTATGTATCTTACCTGCTCATTGTTGTGCTTTCTGTCTTTAAATGTGTTTTCAGTCATATTAAAGTCACTTTACTACAGTTGTTTAGTAACTGTTGAAGTGAAACCACGCCAGTAAACAAACGCCGCTGAATCGCAAGCCCACGCCGCCGCCATATTGGACCAGTCAAGACTGTATCACTGTGACATTATGGTCCTGTCCACACGAACACCGGTATTCTCCAATGTAGCTTCTTACAGCATACAGCTGGAGATTTTCAGCCTTCTGGCCAACATGACTTTATGGTTAAGGGTTAAATCAGACTAACAAGAGAGCTGCATAAATATATTGACGTTTAATTTTAATATGTTATATGGTTTATTGTTTGAGGTACTCATATAAAAATGCACGTTTGATTTTCAATTTGAAATGAAATAAACAGAAACTAGAAAACAGTGCCTTTATTTGAAAAACGAGCATTCGGCTCAGATGTTTATATCCAGAGTCAGAAAACAGATAAACGGCTTAAGTGCTTGTTATTCACATGTGGGCGGGTAATAAACGCCCCTTTACACTGATTGGTCAGCCAAGTATTCCTCTTGACGTCATCGGCTCAACAAAATCATAGTGTTTTGCTGCATTTAAACAGCGTGTAAACATCTCTCACATCTGTACAGGACAGGTGCTGGACTGGCCTTTGAGAAATATTTATATTAAAAATATGATTGTAATAATATTAACACAGACTGTTTAGCTGTCCAGAGTTAAAATTGTGTGAAGCACAGACCAGTGTTCATTCAAGCATCATTCATATAACTTTTTATTGTATACTGTACTTTATTTTGACAATTTATGAATAAAAATATCTGAATTCAATTTTTTGAGATTTTTACTATATAATAACATTTGAAAAATGAAAGAACGTTTACATCCTTTAAATTCCAAGGGCATTTTATTTCATTTATTTCAAGTTTTTTTCAAATTACATTTTTCATTTACGCATACACATGTTTTTACACATGAGTATGTGCAAGATCAAACCCATGACCCAGGCGTTGTTAGCGCAATGCTTTAACCACTGAGCTGTACGGGTTTTATCTCTATAACACCAATAAACAGATTTCTCAAAACATATTTTGGCTGTTGATGATAAAGATTCTTTATCGTCACTATACAACTTACAGCTAAATCAGAGCAGTATTTCCAGTGCAGTCACATCTAACAAGACACACAAAAACACAACAAAGATTTTAGGGCAGTAGTGCAAGTAAAGTACAAGACCATGAAAGTTGTATTGTTTTGCATACAAGTACTGAGTATTGCACAATATTGCTCAGTAGAATCAAGTATTGCACATGGTTAAGTTGTTGCACTATAGACAGTATCCCGTCCACATGTGGATTTATTAAGTATTCACGCCGTTTATTCGTTATATAACGAAAGAAGGCACTGTTTTCTAGTTTCACTGTTTTCTAATCAAAGCGTACACGGACCGTATTTGATCGTTTAATCTCCATATGATCATTCAGTATGTGTGCAGCAGAGGGCAGAAGTGCTCTGAACACGAGGAATGTCACGTGGCTGTGACGTCACTACGCTGAACGCTGCGCTGCGCAGACCGATCTGCACATGATGACGTCGACGTGACGCTTTTCTCTTTGTTCTAATAGAAAACACTTAATTGATTTGTCTTTCTCATTCACGTGCTATTGTTCAGCAGTGACATGGACTTATATGTTTATGTGTAAAACAGAAGCTGAACGTAGTGATATATAGTGGTAGATTACATAACTTTTTCATTAAATATTAGAGTAATGGATAGTTGACTAATAAAAATGATTACTGTGTCCTTTGGTTTTAATGCAAAAATATACAAATAGCATGAGATAAAAGCATATTTAGTGATCTTTATTACTGGCAAATATGATGAGAAAAATTGTTAGAGGTGTTTTTTTTTCTAAATTTTTGCATGTCACACCATAAGACATTGACATTTGTCAACTACCCACATGCATTGAATGAATGAAAACATTACATACCCCTGTACTTTTCTCACACAGTGCATATCTGTTCATTCTTATTGACTAGACGTGCATGTTAACAGCTGATCTTTAATGTCTGCTGCATTGAATGATTTATGAAGCTTTTGCTGTGTGCTGACATGAGTATTAAACTACTTAAATCAGGTGAATAACACTGAAATCAGTCAAACACCTGGAGAAAATACAGTCAGATATAATACACATACATACATCACATGTCTTTCTCTTATTTCTAATGATCTTTTAGGAATTGAATTCCTTTAGTTCTGATTGGAATATTCTTCATGTTCTTCATCATCTCTGTATCTTTCTATAAGACTGAAGCTGTCATCCTCTCGAGTACCTGAATAAGATTTTCAAGCTACAGCAACAGCACAGACTGAAAACTAGTGTCTGTTCTTCTTCACACAAAACTCTCACGACTAAAGCGTAAGCGACATATTATAAAAGAAAAACTTCAGTGAAAGTTTCAAAGTGTTTTGGCATCTGCCCACATTCACTTTCATTGTAGAAGATTGAACAATAGAAACCAGTTTGTGTTGTGAGAAGAGTGTAAACGTGTCATATTTAAATAATATATGATGTTTCTATAACAGCAACATGCAAACAAACAGATAAGATTGTCTTTCACATCAATAGAAAAACTACACATGTGCTACAAACACACACAGACGTCAGATAGATTTACATATCAAATGAGTGATGACAGTGACGGTTAATGATGAACTCTGTCTGGAGTAACAGAAACACATTACTGGAAAATCATCATCAGAAACATCACGCGCACTTTGACTAGATCTGATATCATTAGACTTTAAAATCAACCCAGACAAACAAATACATTTAATTTCCTATCTGTCCACATAACATTAAACAATTCTATTATGTGTTGTTTGTTTATTTAAAGATGCGACTTAACAGTCAGAAAACTCTGTAAATGTTTCTTCAGCCTTCATTCTCCAGGTGTGAGGTTATCAATAATGTGTCAAAACAAATGTCTTATATGTTCAATTCTTGTGTGATACGGTCATTCTAAAACAGTTTTTGTGAGTGTATTACTTTTTGGAGATAACATTATTTAAATGTATGAGATTATTTAAGATGTGATTATTTTGTATAAGTGTTTTATCACAGATCAAAGCATCTCTAATCTAAATGTTCTAGTTTGTGATAATTCATAATTCCCTGCTGAATAAAGCAGTAAACACTGACTTCACAGGGCTTTTATACAATCATTTCATTTCAAATACCTGTCAAGGTTTTAATCTAAAGAGATCTTCACAACATCTCAGTGATCCAGTGCATGTGTTCAGATGATCTTTAACATATCATTTACACGAGACTTTTTGTCACATTTCAGTCATTGCAGATTCCCAGCGTTCAACCAGGGCTTTTCTATAAATACACTCTTCCTGTTTGGGAACTGAGGACAGGCAAATCATGAAATAAAGGTACGTGTTCAGGATATCAGACATCACATGCAAATGACATGCATTTCTATCTAAAATACACAGAGAAGTTTTCCATGTTGAGTAATGGAGAATTTGAATGTGACGTCACGAGATGATCTGAAATTCACGCTTACTGTGTTAACGGTTTGCTTTCCAGACTTTCTGTTACATTACGTTGATGCAGACGCTTTTATCCAAAGATATTCAATCTATACATTATGTTTGTTTTATCAGTATGTGTGTATGCTGGGATTGAACCTTTGTGTTACCTGTTGAGCTACAGAAATATTGTTTGTTTTATTAAATGAACTGAGAGAGCTAAACCTTGCCAAAACTGAGCTCCTGGTACTTCCGGCCTCACCGGCAACGCAACACAACCTCACAATTCAAATTGGCAACACAACCATCACACCATCTAAATCAGTTAGAAACCTTGGTGTAATCTTCAACGACCAGCTGTCCTTTACCGAACACATCTCAAGGATATCACGGTCTTGTAGATATGCACTCTACAACATCAGGAAGATCAGGTCATATCTCACTGAGCTGCCCAACTGCTAGTTCAAGCCCTGGTAATCTCCAGACTGGACTATTGCAATGCTCTTCTGGCTGGTCTTCCTGCACGAACAATCAAACCACTGCAGATGATACAGAACCCTGCGCTCAACCCATCCAGAACCCTGCGCTCAACCCATCCAGAACCCTACGCTCAACCCATCCAGAACCCTGCGCTCAACCCATCCAGAACCCTACGCTCAACCCATCCAGAACCCTACGCTCAACCCATCCAGAACCCTGCGCTCAACCCATCCAGAACCCTGCGCCAACCCATCCAGAACCCTCGCTCAACCCATCCAGAACCCTAAAGGCCAACCCATCCAGAACCCTGCGCCAACCCATCCAGAACCCTAAGCGCCAACCCATCCAGAACCCTGCGCTCAACCCATCCAGAACCCTGCGCTCAACCCATCCAGAACCCTGCGCTCAACCCATCCAGAACCCTGCGCTCAACCCATCCAGAACCCTGCGCTCAGTGAATGAACATCATCTGGTGGTTCCATCACAGAAGGCACTAAATCTCTCTCTCGTTCTTTCTTCTTCTCTGTTCTCTGTTTGTGGAATAATCTCACTAACACAATCCCATCTGTCACATCTCTCACCTCCTTTAAGAAACTACTAAACACACACCTCTTCCACCAACACATGACACCATAATACATATATATAAAAAATAAAAATAAATAAAAAACCCTTCTTTTTCTTCCCTCTACAGGTATTTCTCTAGTACTGCATTACTTTGTAAACTTAGTAAAGCACTTCTTCATACTATTGTTGCCGCTTTTGATGTGTCGCTTCATTGTCTCCTAATATTTGTAAGTGGCTTTGGATAAAAGCGTCAGTTAAATGCCTAAATGTAAATGAGAGTAAAACACTGCAGATTCAGGTATGTGTGGTATGAAAATATGCTGTGCGTGTTTTTACTAAATGTTGTTAACAGAGAGAAAGACCTGAATGTTTCAAACACAGTTAATAGAGACACAGATAATGGCAAACTTCTGTTCATTTATTTCATAGGTTTGACACATCTGTCAGAAACAGGTTCGCTGTGTTCTGAGGTTTAGTGCATTAATAATAATACAACTCAAATGTGACTTTTATAACACTATACAATCAGTCAATCACTGCAAAACCTCTTTTAAAAGGTTTCATAATCTATAATAACAAAAGTGTTGTAAACATCATGGGTGTTATAAAATTTGACAGAGCATTTTTCATTTTACTGAAGACATACAGTATGAATGTCACTGACAAACATTCACACTAACAATCATCAGTGTAACAGCTAATACAATTAAACTTGACCTAATCATACTGTTGTCCAAACACAATCTAGATCACAATCTTTTTTTATAGCCAATGTATAATCTTTCATAATAAATTATTTGGAGCACGACTTTGGTTTTTACAGTGAGTGAAACACAAACCAAAACTGACAGAGTCAATCTTATGAAGTAGACGCAGCAGTGTTAAGGTCCCTTAGCAGTGTGCATGTGTCTGCGTAACGGGTCAGTGTTTTATATCAGACACATTGATCAGGCTGTTACTGCAGCCATCTGCAAACATCTGAAATCTGTGGATTTTGTGTCTGATCTTGTGTGCAAGCTGACCCAGACGCAATGTCTCCAGGGTGTCGGGCAGTTTAAGCAGTTCTTCAGCCGACGCTTGACCGATCCACTGCTGGACCTGATCAGCTGGACCGTCTGCCGTTCTCCTCTGAGATCTGTGCAGTCTGATGAAACCCTGCAGACGTCGAGACGGAATCCTCTTCTGAATGAACAGACCGGAGACGATCGGCCTGAATAAATCCAGCCAACCTGAGAAAAGAACACCATCATGCAGTAAGTCAAGAGTTTAAAAGACCTTCCGGTCTGAAAGATTTAAGAGCTTTATTATTTGGCTAGAGGTTTTTGAACGGTAGAAACTGTTTGTTAAGTCTGAGATTGTGTGTGTTAGTTCCCACCTCGTGCTGTGATGTCATCACATGTGGCACACACATTATCATGCCACTTGGATCCAGGTATGACAATTTGCTCATCGGTCACACACGGGCTGTGAGCGACACATGATGCGTGCGTTTGTGTGATGTCAGCAAACTCTCCGTCCTGGCACAGCTTACACACTGTGTCTCTGTGTGGATTGCCTGTGAGCACACACACACACACACACACACACACACACACACACACACACACAGACACACACACACACACACACACACACACACACACACACACACAGACACACACACACAGACACACACACACACACACACACACACACACAAATCATTCTTCAAGTCATTATTTTTATTTCGCTATAGCTCCACTATGGTAAATATACAACAGTAAATAGTATTTCAGTGATTCTTTTGTCATTATTTTGACATCTGATGTGAACACGTCATGGGATTTGCTGTGATGTGTGTGTGTGACAAAAGTTTTAATGCCCACAGTTTACATGGATTTATTTATTAATAAAGCCGTTAGGAGTGAGATGTTTATTAATAAAGCCGTTAGGAGTGAGATGTTTATTAATAAAGCCGTTAGGGGTGAGATGTTTATTAATAAAGCCGTTAGGGGTGAGATGTTTATTAATAAAGCCGTTTAGGGTGAGATGTTTATTAATAAAGCCGTTAGGGGTGAGATGTTTATTAATAAAGCCGTTAGGGTGAGATGTTTATTAATAAAGCCGTTAGGGGTGAGATGTTTATTAATAAAGCCGTTAGAGGGTGAGATGTTTATTAATAAAGCCGTTAGGGGTGAGATGTTTATTAATAAAGCCGTTAGGAGTGAGATGTTTATTAATAAAGCCGTTAGGTGTGAGATGTTTATTAATAAAGCCGTTAGGAGTGAGATGTTTATTAATAAAGCCGTTAGGAGTGAGATGTTTATTAATAAAGCCGTTAGGAGTGAGATGTTTATTAATAAAGCCGTTAGGAGTGAGATGTTTATTAATAAAGCCGTTAGGGGTGAGATGTTTATTAATAAAGCCGTTAGGAGTGAGATGTTTATTAATAAAGCCGTTAGGAGTGAGATGTTTATTAATAAAGCCGTTAGGAGTGAGATGTGTTGCTCAAGGACGTCTCAGTTGTTTCCTGCTGGTACTGGGATCGACGCGGAACCTTCTGGTCGCCAGTTTCAGTGATGTGTATGTGTATGTGTATGTGTATGTGCTAAACGACTGTAAATGTGAGGACATGATGACGGTGTAAATACCTGCTGTCTTGACCCCGTGACCCGGTTTACACGCCGCGTGTCTCCGGCAGAAGTGCTGCTCCCAGAAGAATCCGCCTTTACACTCGCATACGGTGTTCGAGGTGCCGTTACACGGGCGCGCGACCTCCTGCAGCTCCGCGCACGCGTCGCACATCAGACAGTTCGGGATGTAGTTCCAGAACTCCGTGTACAGACCTGCGTCACACATGACGCACTGCGTCGGACGCGAGCTCGTGCAGTGCGCGCGCAGGCGGAAGCCCGGCGGACAGCGCTGGCACACGACAATCTGTCCGGTTACCGGATCCGTGCGCTCATACGTGAGATATTCTGACGAACCGGTGCGAGACACGACCAACAGAACCAATACTGTAAAGAGAAACTACAGTAAGACAGAGAGAGAGGGGAGAGAGATGAGATAAAGCGATCAGATGATGATGATCAGATCTGAAGACGTGATGTCACTCACCATACTGCGTGCGTGGAGCATCATCTTCATCATCACTTCAGTTACCTTGTGCGCCTTTATCCTCACCTACTCAATGCTGCCAATCTCTCTCTCTCTCTCATCTCTCTCTATCTCTCTCTCTCCATCTCTCTCTCTCTCTCTCTCTCTCTCTCTCTCTCTCTCTCTCTCTCTCTCTCTCTCTGCTCTCTCTCTCTCTCTCTCTATCTCTCTCTCTCTCTCTCTCTCTCTCTCTATCTCTCTATCTCTCTCTCTTCTCGTCCTCATCATATCTATATATATATATATATATCTATATGTATGCTCTATATATATATATATATCTATATATATATATCGCAATCTATATATATATATATATATATATATGTAAAATAGTATGTATATATATGTATATCTATATGTCTCTATAAATATGATATGTATATATATATATATATATATACTATATCGTGTATATATCTGTAATAATATGTATATATATATATATAAATCTATCATATATGTGTATATATATATATATATGTCTATCTGTATGATATATATATATATGTATATGTAGCATATGTAAATATATGTATGTTATATATATATGTCTATATATATATCTATCTGTATATATATATATCTATATCTCTCTATGTAATATATGTGTATCTATCTCTATATATCTCTGTCTCTCTCTCTATATCTCTCTCTCTCTCTCTCTCTCTCTCTCTATATAGTGATATATATATATATATATGTCTATCTGAAGCCAAGTGATGTGTTTGTGAGAGAAAACTATTTGAATCTCAGTGTTTGGCATAAATCTCTGATTACATGATAGTGTTAACTCAAGAATTTATTTTCTAAAGTTTGTAAACTTCTTATCCCAAATCTTTCATATAAATTGCTGAACACAGAATTGCCTTCAATCTGTGTGATTTCTCCACATTTGATTTAGTGTGTCAGATTAAAACAAAGACATTTATACATGAATATTATTATGTATTTATCTGATTGAGTGAGAGATAATGATTATAGTAATGACACATCCAGTGAATCAACGTTTGCTTATTTCCCCTCCCATTCCACAAATGAGTTTCTGAGTTGCTTTTAAAGCTCAATTCTCTGTTAGTGATGACCGTACAGATTCCTGGCTCTTATTTTGGTCAATAACAGTCCATTATAATAGAGATGTAATATTTCACATTGTGCCTGTGATGCTGTAGATCAGTTGGTTAATTATTGTGATTGCAGCGTTATGGATGTGACATTTTTAGTCAAATCTTGAAATATGAATTTTCGCAGAATGTATTGAATTATCTGTTTATAATTCAGTTCTGTTGATAGAGTCCAGACATCAGACAAATATCAGTCTATACACGAGTTATCTATTATAAATAATGTAAATATTCATGTGTTATTAATAAAAAACAACACACGTTTATGAGAGGAAACAAACTTTGTAGGATTTCTGTGAATTAAATACACAAATCAGAAGTAATAATAATGAAGAAGAGATGAGTCTTTAAAGAACATCAAAGAGTTATTTTATATTAATGTTCATTTATATATGAATATGAACTGTTATTCTGAAAACAGCACTTCATCACATGAGGATTTAAACCATGAAAACCTTTAATTAAACCTTTATTTTTCATGGTTAACATTTGCATGGAATTGCTCTGATGTATCATGAATTCACATTAGGTCACTTTGGATAAAAGCATTAGTCAAATGAGTAAATGTAAACACATTAAAGACGGCTGTGATTGTGGTTATGAGTCTTACATGAAACTTTATACGTATAAACTGTGAGGAACAGACAGCGTGTTGTTTTAGGATTGAATCAGATTCAGCTGCATGAGTCGTTTTTATTTTTAAGACAAAATGAAAGTGAAGGATGAGTTTTCTTTAGAAGATAGAGAAACAGAATTTACTGTATAACATCATGTCCAGAGGTTTCTGATGTATAATCACATCAGTGTCAAACATTAAAGTGACAGTCCTTATTCTTACCACACAACAACAACTTGCTTTGTTCAGGTTTTACAAAATGATTTTAAAGGTAGTTTACTGCACATTGTCATAAATAAACTCTATATATTGTGGATTATTAGCCTAAATCTTATGTGGATGAATTGGGACAGTGAGTCTAATGAGTTCAGTGTTGGTTGAACATTTGAACCGATTCATTTTAATGAACGCTTGAAACAACAGATATGCGTTTAACTGTGTTGGAAAACGCATCGTTCAATAAGATAAATCGGTTCAAATGAATCATTAGGTCGTGAATCGGACATTAGCAGACGGGGACGCGATTGAAAATGATGTACAAGCTTCACTAGACCTTTTCTCATCCTGTCAGTTTTCTTCTGCTATACATGACAATGATGGGACTGAACGTTGCCCTCTGCTGTCAGGAACAAATGACACTTTTATTCTTCATGATCAAATGTTTTTCTGTTTCATCTCAGGTGTATGTAATGGCCTCTTTACTTCATGTTCAACAGAACATTTTCCATTAAAAAGTACATTTACAGCTGCATTTCTTCATCAAGTTTTCTTTAATTCTTTAGAGAAACGTAAGTCACATCACACTAAAGTTCTCTGAATGAACTGTAAGATGATTTAAGCTCATTTATTATGTCAGACCTGTATGTGACTGTTTGTTCAGAAATGTAAAAGTCAGTGAGTGTTGACCATCATTGTGACCACAGAAAAACAAGACGTCTGTCATGTGCTTACATCATCACTACTGTAACACAAACATTCACTGACAAATCATTTCTACACAAGCTAATCAAAACAATTCTTTATACACTATTAGGTTTATTATTATGAGATCGAGTACAATAGTAATGTAGTAAAGTTACATGTGTGTCAAACATTAATGTCTGAAATTCCCCACATAGTGAGACGAGTCTTGTTGAGATTATTGGATATATTACTGACATTATCAAATGTGACCCTGTCTGTGAAAATCAGGCTTAAGTCTCAAAATCTAATTCTGATATAACAAGCATCAAAGTTCAGTTTCACTATGACATGACATAACTCAGTCAGTGTTAAAGACATCAAAGGTTATCCTTTCACAGAATGATCTTTACCTTATTTATAATGATTTAATGTCGAAAACTGTGACTTTAGCTGGATTTTCACAGGCAGGATCACATCAACATCACTGTGATGCTCCTGTTATTTCAAGAGCTACAGTAATCATCATCATCATCATCATCATCATCATCATCATCATCATCACAAGAATCCCGTGTGTGTGTTCAGTGTTTCTGTCATGTGCAGGATGTGTGTTATCATCTGTATATAGTTCATTAGAAAAAACTCATCTTCAGAAGCAAAAGACGTTTCTACTGTATTACTAAAACAGTGTTATACAATGATTGACTTTCTGTTTGACAAATGTCTTCAAATGTATATTTTCAGCAAGTAGGAATTGTGTTTTTGGCGTTGGGTTACAGGAGGAAAGCAGACAAACTGACCTTGTGTTGTGGAATATTAGGGTTTGACTTGTAATTGATAAACATTGTCAAATCATTTCATTTGAATGAATCACATAATCATGTATCACATAAATCATGTGTGATATTTTCTATGTAAGACACAGGGGCAGAGACACTGATTTCCCCAATTCAATAGATATATTTCAATTACATCAATGAAAATAATAATGAAATATCTCAATGAAAGGTCTGTGGTACGGTGGACTCGAGTCTGACTGTATTCAGGAGCAGAATGTGGCTGGTTCAGGGTTTAGGGTGAATAGCAGCGGTGGGGCGGGTCTTAAGGCGAAGGAGATCAGGGATAGGTCGGTTGCTGTCTTGAAAAAAGTCCAAACCAGTGATCCATTCGACATCTCTCACACGTGATTGGTGCATCCAGAACAGAGGCTCCACCCACTGTGACTCATGCTGATCATTCTGCACATGATGATATGATAAACGCACTGTCAGTAACCTGATGATCATTCACAGTGTGTGTGTGTGTGTGTGTGTGTGTGTGTGTTATACTCACGGTGCAGCTCTCTGAATTGTCATCTCTGTGAGGTATCAGGAAAGAGACGGTCTGTAGTTCTGCAGAACACTCACTCACTGTCTGTCTGACATCAGCACAACTCGTGACAATTGCAAAATAATGTGTAGGGATGGGCACAGTCGTACCTGTGACAAATCTAAACACACACACAATCTCAGTCATCAGCCCATATAATAAAAATCCTCATCCCGAGTTTATTTAAATTCGGACATTTTAACAGTTTAATTAACAACATAAAAATGAATGATTTTACAGAACTGTAAAACTGCTTTAACTGAAGAAAGAAGCTTTTAAAGAAATCCAGATGATGATGATGATGATGATGGTTAAAGTGTGTGCAGATACATACTGCTTCATCTGTTCTGCCGTATCAAAGCGTCCGTCATAGTTATAATCATACACGGGTCCAGTTACAACATTAATACTGTTATACTGCCATGCGTATTTAAGCAGTAAAACCTCCTGAAAATACTGCCACACTTCTACAAACACACACAAGAGAGAAAAACAAACATCACTTTCATCTTAAAGCTTTTAAATATACAAAATGTGTTTGTGTGTGTTAGACTGACTTTTGAAGTGTGGGTACACGGGCACCACATTACTGAGGGTCAGAGAATCAAACTGTTCTTCAGATGAGCTGTTCAGATCTGTTAACACAAGATCTGTATGACTGTCACTTTAAACAGATCAACTCATTTAATACTCATGATCATGATGACGGCTGTGACGTGATCTAAAGGCTATTGGCCACAACTTCCTGTCTGAACAGGAAACGTCACACACTCACTGGGCGGGTGCAGAAAAGCATGCGTGATGTTGACAGCGTTACTGTACTGGTCACATGTTGCGCTCTGATTGGCTGGAATCCTGACGTCAGCTCGGAGACAGTCTGACACCACCGGAGACAGAGAACTCCCCTCGACCTACACAAATATACAAACTGATGAAAACTGCCTGCTTGCCAAACACTGTCATCAAGTGTGCATGTGTTCTTACGGGTTTGTCCACAGTAAATGTGCTCCACATAGGAGTGTGTGTGTATTTGTTAAAGGCAGAGATAAATCCACGATGATACAGGACACAGTATTCAGCATCCATCTGTAGAACCTGTATATATATATATACATCAAATAACATGTCTGCCTTACACACTGCAGGGAGATATGCCACTGTACACAGAGAGAGAGAGAGAGAGAGAGAGAGAGAGAGATAGAGATGAGAGAGAGAGAGAGAGAGAGAGAGGAGAGAGAGACAGAGAGACATGAGAGAGGGGGAGAGAGAGAGAGAGAGAGAGAGAGAGAGAGAGAGAGAGAGAGAGACAGAGAGATACATAGAGAGAGAGAGAGACAGAGACAGAGAGTCAGAGACGGAGAGACAGAGAGAGAGACAGAGAGAGAGAGAGAGAGAGAGAGAGAGACAGAGAGAGAGAGAGACAGAGAGAGAGAGAATTTGCAGGGCAGAATTAGGCAAATATCCACTAATCATAAAAATACAAAAATGGTGAATTTAATTCAGGAAACATCAAGAAATACCAAGAGATGAGCAAAGTTTTTGATGTGTTTTATTGTCACGTGTGTGTCATATGATGTCATCACACATGTATCTCACTGTTACCTTCTGCATCTGTCAGATTGAGCTGTGAGTTTGGGTTACTTCCATTCTGAAAACACACACACACACACATAAAACAGTGAATGAGGGTCATTGACTTTATTATAACTGTGTGTTTGGACCAAATATCCCCACAGTGATATATCAGTCATTTTTAAGGAAAACAGTTCATATGTCATACAGAATGATGTTTGTTCAGGTTTATGGGTTGTGTTATAGAATATAGAGTTTGTACAGTATAAACACCATTCCAGAGATAATCGAGTACCAGTGCAGGACAGCTGCAGTTCAGTGTGTGTGTGGGCTGTGTGCCGGTCAGTGGGCATCGCTCGGGTCCACTCTGTTCACGAGGATGTTCAGGGGTGTGGGGGGGCGAGCGCAGCAGGTGGTTCAGACTGCCGTGAGTCCCGTTATTATGGGATGGAGTGATTTCCAGAACATCTGCCAGACAGAAAGAGAGAATTCAGCTTTACGTGACAGTTGTGTTGGGTCACATGTGTTGTGTTGTTGTGTTGTTTCTCACCACACATGAGGTTATAGAGCTCAATGTTGGAGAACGGCTCAACTTCTGTTTGAAAGAGAAATTTTGGCCCTAAACTAAGAAACACAGCCTGAGATAAACACACAAAGATTAGACTGATATACAACCACAGACACACACACACACACACACACACTCACACACACACACACACACACACACACACACACACACACACACACACACACACACACACACACACACACAGACACACACACACACACACACACACACACACACACACACACACACACACACACACACACACACACACACACACACACACACACACACACACACACACACACACACACACACACACACACACACACACACACACACACACACACACACACACACACACACACACACACACACACACACACACACACACACACACACACACACACACACACACACACACACACACACACACACACACACACACACACACACACACACACACACAGACACACACACACACACACACACACAGACACACACACACAGACACACACACACACACACACACACACACACACACACACACACACACACACACACACACACACACACACACACACACACACACACACACACACACACACACACACACACACACACACACACACACACACACACACACACACACACACACACACACACAGACACACACACACACACACACACACACACACACACACACAGACACACACACACAGACACACACACACACACACACACACACACACACACACACACACAGACACACACACAGACACACACCTGCATGCTGTAGACATCATTGTCATATCCATGAGTTCCTCCTGAGCAGAAGTTGAGAGATCCTGAACGTCTACATGAACACACACAATCAGATTGTGTCTGTGTGATGATGTGTATGATGGCGCTTGTGTACTTGTGTACCTCTCAAACAGCCAGCGCGGCTGCACGAGAACAGCAACGTCTTCAATCCGTCTGTTGTTGGCGTAGTGGAATCTCTTGGGCAGGTGAGATTTTAAATACGGCTTTATCTGCTGATCTGCCCGTTTACACTGTTACACAACATCACAATGTAACACGTTACATCTCACACACGTGTGTGTGGTCATGTGATCACAGTCAATGAAAGTAAACGTTACATTAAAGAAGCACTTACTGTCATATTAGCCACAAGTGCAGCAGCATCCACTGTTACACACAAACACACACACAGTGTCATTAACACACTACACTCACTAGCATCTGTTTGTACAGTTGTGTACAGAGTGTTTGTTTGTTACTCACAGGCGTGTGTTTTATCTCTTGCTCTGATTCGTCCAAACGGTCCCTCGTGAACATACAGATGATTAATATTACCAATAAAGTCCTGCAGAACCTCCTTACGATCACAACTAGTCTCCTCCATACCTGAACGAAACACACACAATTACACACATCATTACAGCTACATGGTGTGTTTTAAAGTGAGTTTGTGTTACCGTGATCTGCGATGATGATGATGTTGACACACTGATGAAGGTTGAGTTGTTTAAGGCCGTCGTTCATGGAGCTGAGATGACCTTTACACACACATCAGAGGAAATCTATCATCACATCATCCAGTACAGTGTGTGTGATCATGTGTGTCGCAACACATGTGTGAAATCTATCATAGTGTCTGTCATGTCTGTGTGTGTGTGTGTGTGTGTGTGTGTGTGTGTGTGTGTGTGTGTGTGTCTGTGTGTGTGTGTGTGTGTCTGTGTGTGTGTGTGTGTGTGTGTGTGTGTGTGTCTGTGTGTGTGTGTGTGTGTCTGTGTGTGTGTGTGTGTGTGTGTGTGTCTGTGTGTGTGTGTGTCTGTGTGTGTGTGTGTGTGTGTGTGTGTGTGTGTGTTCTCACCCCTCCGCTGACGGGTCCAAAGCTGTGGCCAGATTTATCAGGTTCCTCCAGGTACAGAGTAAAGAAATCAGGCCTGCAGAACAGACAGACAGACGCTCCATCACTTCATTCACTTTATGACTCATGAGTATGTGTGAGACGATGAGAGATTTACCGTTTGTCCTGCGGGAACTGAAGCCACTTTAGAACTGTTAATACACGCTCCTCAAACGGCACCTTCCTACACACACAGTAACCATGACGATTAGGAATCCGCACGGATACTGTAGTTATGGTGACATGTAATCACGTTCACTATGATGTATGACATAGCGGTTAGGTGTAAACAAACCCATCGTAATTCATGTAGATATCTGGAAAAGTGCCGTTTATTGGCACATCAGATCCTGGCCAGAAAAACGTTCCTGCTTTCAGTCCCTGATACGTCACTGTGTTCCAGATCTAAGGTCAGAGGTCACAGGGTCAGAGAAGATCCAATAATCAAACGGGTCTGAGTTTCTGCGTGTGTGTGTGCGTGTACCGGTTGTCCCTGGTACCATCTTGGATTGTCTTTCTCACTGCTGGACAGACTGAATGACGCATCAAACTCAGGGTCATACATGTCATTATCCACCAGACCATGTGACTCAGCGTACAGACCCTGCACATCACATCACACACATCATATCAGAATGTGATCAATACAAACGGCACATTTACATTCACTGAGAGGAAAGTACATGACTCACTGTGGCTATTGAGTAGTGATTGGGGAAAGTTTTACTGGGAAAAACAGCCTGCATGAAGGGTGTCGATGTCCCACACTTTCCTAAAACACACACGCACGTCAGATTCACTCTGTATACAGACTTTAGGAATTGTTTGTGTGCGTAACACACTTACGTATCTTGTCTAGAACTGGCACCAGCGAAGACCACGTCTGTAAATATTCAGCTCTCAAGCCGTCTAAAGACACCAGCAACAGCGGCTGCCTCTGAAAACTACCACGCATGAACAGATGTGTGTATCTGTCATGATATTGACTAAATGAATGGCAGTAGTGAGTGTGTTCAGTGCGTCACGTGAAGCTCGTGTTTCTGTAGATCATCTATCCATGAAGCAATAACAAACTGTGATCATGAAGTGACTTCAAAGTGCTTGTTACCTGTCTGGGCATTGAGATGAGCTCATATCCACACATTCATCTTGAAGCCATTCTGTGTCTCCTGCAGGATATATGACAGACATCAGCGTCATGTCTGATATTAGCATGAGATCAGCGTGTGTATGGATTGACCTTTACACATGATGTTGTAGTTCGAGCAGCAGTCTCCAGCGCTGACACAGTCATGAGAACAGTGACATTTACTGTCAGACAGACGACTTTCTCCACAACGCAGGACTGAACACTCCCAACTCTGAGCTATGAGAAGACACACGGTTCATTCATAATCACAGGTCTTATATGTGTCATTGAATGCCGTCCATCCGTCATTTCTCCATTCAGAACTTTGACGTGTCATTACTCAGACAGGTTAAAGATAAGAATGAAGATGTAAAATCAGGTTATACGCTCACTTACTGGGCTGGTGACAGATGTCCTGGTAGTCATAGCAACAGTTGTTATTGGTGACACACTGTTGATCACAGCGACAGGCTGCAGAGTTCTCATTGTACGGTTCATAACAGCGATTTCTACATGACAATGACACATCTGACACACACACAGTTAATGTCACACGTGTGTGTGTGTGGATAGAGATGTTAGTGCATGAATGATATGTGTGTGTGTGTGTGTGTTTCACCTTTATTCTTGCAGTTCTGTAGCTGAAGGCCAAGACCCAAACCCAAACCTAATATAATCGTGACCACAGAGATGGCCAACACCACTGAGATCTACACACACATACATATCAGAAAAGTTCAGAGACTTTAAACATCTAGAATGCATGAAATAAAAAAGACGGATAATTCATATTCATACATAATAAAAAACAATCAGAATTAAGACATACTGATACTAAACATCATGAATGATAACAGTCAAGGAATCTGCACATGTAATGAAATGAATGTTCTGGACAAACTTTCATTCTTCAGTTGAAATTCACAAAACAAAGAAAATAGTCAGAGACTCACCAGCACGACTTTCTTTTTCTTTTTAAAGTCCATCTTAATGTCCAGATGAAACAGATCCACAGTCAGATGGAGTCTGTCACTTCTACAGGTGTGTGTGTGTGTGTGAACTCTGTACTGTGTGTGTTTATATCAGCTCATAACACACACACACACTATTCTCATAAAGATCAGATCAGATTAGATCAGAGTTCTTACACTTGATAATCTCTCAACTGAACATTCACACCGCAGGCCAGTTAACAAATAACAGGAACTTCAGCTGCTTTATCACACACAAATATTTCATTACATTTCTCAATTCATATAAGATCAGAAAAACGGCATATATACACTAATAGAATTATAAGAGAAATATTGTTTAAAAACCATAGATTTTAAAATGTTTATGTTTGATAAACAACTATGTAGCATTTACATTAATCCATTTGTCTTTAATCTAAAGTGACCTTCAGTGCTTTCACTTTATACTGTTTTTCTTCACTGAATGAATTTAAGTACATTTACATTTACATTTAGGCATTTATCTGACGCTTTTATCCAAAGAGACTTACAGATATTAGGAGACAATGAAGCGACACATCAACAATAGAACTAAGAAGTGCTTTACTAAGTTTATAATGTTTTACAGCGATAGATAAATACCTGTAGAGGAAAGAACAGATGTCATTTTTATTATGATGTCATGTGTTTGTGTTTTTATCTGTTTCCTAAAGGAGGTGAGGGATGTGACAGATGGGATTGTGTTAGTGAGATATGTGTTTAATATAAATCAGACACTGAATTAATGAAGGATTCAATTATCTCACAATAACGTTTGACTCAATTTTAAATAATGAATGATTATTTGTAGGACAATTAATGGCTGTACTGAGATAATCATGAGAGCTGTTAATGTTTGACTGTATTTGACAGATTGTTTGATTCTTCAGCTCATCAGAAAGTCAAGAGTTCATTAATATCCTTTGATGTAGTGATAAGAGTAATTCACACACATCATGAGGACTGAACCCGTGTGTCTTGTGTTGTAAAGCTCATGGTGTGTCACTTCCAGAACATGTTTGAAGTGTAATCCTGACAGTAATCCAGTGTTAACACGCGCTCACAGAAACAACCGGAAGACAGTGTCAATGGATCACCGATTTCACGAGTCACCATGGAAACGGCCTGAAAAGCTTAAAGGTTGTGACTGAGTTTTTTTAAATATTACAATAACAGCTGACACCCAGTGACACATGGACAGAAATATTGACCATTATGTCTGTGCATTTATGTTTGAATAATAAACATAATTCCAATTACTAAACTTAAGCTACTTTATTAGGAAGCTAATTAGATTTTTTTTGAAGATTATTTATTTTTTATATATATTATATATAATAATAATAAATATATGAATATATATAAATAGATTTATATATTTAATACAAGTCATAAAAAAAGTTTTTACAAAATCGTAAAAACACTGAAACATTATCTTCAGAAAATTACTTACATACCCTGAAAGTTACTGAAGGTTGAGGTTATCTGCTTTCTTACCATCAAAATTACCCGGCCGGGTATCTGGAATCCCCCTCAGTACTGCAGATGAAACTCTCTGTGGAGGCGTGTCATGTATGTAAACACATCATGTAACACGTTTGATTGACAGTACAAGAGTTTATTGATGTAGAAACAGATATCTGTTAGTAAAGTGACATCACTTCCTCCTGTCTTACACTACATTCATATGACACAGGAATTACTGTAAACGCTATGACAACAAAATCAGCAGTCAATCAGACAGACAGGCATGTATTGATGAGGTCACACTATCATTAGACACTAGTTCATTACCACTTTGCACATGTGGTCACGTGTTAAACAACAGAAATATGCAACAAACACACACACACACACACAAGTGTTTAAATGCACGTGAATCTAAACTGAAGACGGGTTGCGTGACTGTTGTGTGGCAGTTTGATCATTATTAGTTTGAATGTGAGTAATAAATATGACAGTGTATAAAACGATACAGTCAAAGCTCCGGGGCGCTGTGGGGTGCTAAACCTCGTCCTCAAAAGTCTGTGCATGTGTTTTAAGCGCCAGCACACGTGTGTGAGACAGCGCGGCCATGCGGTAGAAATCCAGACCCGTCAGTATCTCCACATCTCGCACACGTGCCGTGTGTAACTTCAGCAGATCCTCCACCCAGCGAGACTCATCCTCAGAGCTCTGAGAGAAAAACAACAGGGTCAAAGGTCACCATTATGATAAAGATATTCAATGTTATTTCATTCATGCTCTTCCATGAGTCGCAGTAAAGTGTCCTAGCAGAATCACATCTGAATATTCGCTTACACATGGTCTTTTTCTTCATCTGCTGGTGGATGTTGTGATATTTCATATTATTCACCTTTTGCGCCGGTGTGTGTGTGTGTGTGTGTGTGTAATACGGTGTGTCGTTTTTTTTTTTTTTACTAAATCACAGAAAATTATGTTTATGTTGAAAATGTAAGATGTATGCAGAATATGCAGAAAGGTTTGTGTGAGGTTTAGGTTTAGGACTAAGGTAAGGATTACACCACACACTGTAGTTTATACATGATGATGACTGTGTGTGTGTGTGTGTGTGTTACTGACATTACAGCTCTCAGTGTTGTCTGGTCTGTGTGGCAGAATGAAGCAGGTGATGCTCAGAGCTTCATCACACGTGTCCAGTGTCTCATTCTGTCCCTCACAGCTGCTTATGATGGTGTAGAAGTGAGTGGGAATATAGACAGACCCCCCCGCATGCCTACAAACACACACACACACATTAACACAAGTGTTAGACATGATCAGTCACTGTTATCTGAGCTGGAATATCTAAATGTTTAAACTCTGTGTGAAGTTGTCACTCACTGTTTGATCTTGTCGTTTGTGTCTCTCAGTCCATCATGGTCATAATCGAACACCGGACCAACAATCACATTCACTTCATTTTTCTCTAGACTGAACCTGCGGAAGACCTCACGCTGTAGATATCGCCACACCCCTACACACACACACACACACACACACACACACACACACACACACACACACACACACACACACACACACAGACACACACACACACACACAGACAGACACACACACACAGACACACACACAGACACAGACACACACACACACACACACACACAGACACACACACACACACACACACACACAGACACACACACACACACACACACACACACACACACACAGAACACACGCACACACACAGAGAGAGTCTTGTGTTTGTGTAATGTGATGTGTTTGATTCAGATCAGCTCTAGTGACGTCACTCACGTTTAAAGGCAGGATACATGGGAACTGTGTTTGTTATGAGTGAAGCTTCATATCTGGATTCAGAAGTAACAGAAAATTCTGTACAGACACAAACACACAGTTATTCACAAATCATCCACTTTACTGAAACAAACCTGTGCACGTGTGTGTGTGTGTCTGTGTGCTTCAGACCGGACGGGTAGAGGAAAGCGTGTGTGACATCAGGATTCTTGGCTGTATATGTTGCATGTGTGTGTGAGTTCAAGTCGAGGATCTGCTCTCACACACTCGCTGGGTGACATCACTGCTACATCAACCTACACACACACACACACACACACACACACACAGACACACACACACACACACACACACACACACACACACACACACACACACACACACACACACACACACACACACACACACACACACACACACACACACACACACACACAGGTGATATTAGACATGTTTAACACTGTACACATTAGCTGCATGTACATCTATGTCGTCATAGAAATCACAATGACAATCACAACACACACAAGATATGAAAACACACACCTGTGCAGTTAGTGTGAATGATGTCCACAGTGGCATGTTGATGTGGTGACTGTATCCACTACAGTAATGTGTGTGACACAACTGTGTGTATGATGTGTGGAACAGAACAGCTGGACGGCCGAACGGCAGGTGTGTGACATCTACACACACACACACACACACACACACACAGAGTATTTGAGTCAGACTGATCTGTGGTCATACAGATGTTTCTATAATACTTGAAGTGAATGTAAACAGATTGAACTGTCAGGTTGTGTTATTATTCATCACCTGCAGAATCTTGCATGAATGTTTTTCACAAATCAAATATAAGAAGATATATTATTTCTTAGAAATATATATATATATATATAGTGTATATCTGTAGATTGCATTGACTGACATAAACGTGTTGTATTAAGGAAGGAAAGAGAGCTTAACTGTTTGACTGTCCGTCCACTTCTGGAGAAAATCTCAGTGAATTTTCTTCAATATTATTCTGAAATAAAAACATGTATGTTCATATACAGCACGTTACATGTGTGTGTGTGTGTGTGTTTCTGACCTCATCATCACAGTTACAGCCCAGGCCTTGAGTTACTTCAGTGGGCAGGGCTATAGGTGTAGGTGATGTCACTTCCTCTGGTTGTGTGGGGGTATATGACGGATTTCTCAACATGCTGTTTAGGCTGCCGTGAGTCCCGTTATTAGGAGCTGGAGTCAAACCCAACAGATCTACACACACACACACACAAGTCAGACAAATCCTGATTCTCATGAACAAACAATGACTGTATGAAACACTCACCACACATGACGTTATAAAGCTCAATGTTCTCAAAAACAGGCACTTGTGTCTTGAAATTAAAGCTCGGGCCAAATCCCAGAAATATCGTCTATAACAACAAAATACAACAATGAGACAGACAGACCGACAGACTTACAGAGAGACAGACAGACAGACTTACAGAGAGACAGACAGACAGACTTACAGAGAGACAGACAGACAGACTTACAGAGAGACAGACAGACAGACTTACAGAGAGACAGACAGACTTAGAGAGAGACAGACAGACTTAGAGAGAGACAGACAGACTTAGAGAGAGACAGACAGACTTAGAGAGAGACAGACAGACAGACAGACTTACAGAGAGACAGACTTAGAGAGAGACAGACAGACAGACTTAGAGAGAGACAGACAGACTTAGAGAGAGACAGACAGGCAGACTTAGAGAGAGACAGACAGGCTTAGAGAGAGACAGACAGACAGACAGATTGATTTACCTGCATGCTGTTGATCTTGTTGTCAAATCCATGATCTCCATAGAAACCACAGGTAACAGGTGATCTGCTCTCACAAAAGCATGATTGATGTTAAATGACAGACAGCAGATCAGCGGCAGTCACGGTTTATGGTCTGTTTGTTTATGGTTTATGGTCGATGCTCTGATCGATCCGCATCGGCTGATAATCACATTCTAACACACATGTGTCATTATGATGATGTCTATTGGACAGTGTTTTACACAAGCCTTGTTTTTTTAAAGGTGTATTAAATAGCTTATTCCAGAATGAATATTTGTTTGTTAATTTATCTGATTCTCTATTAGAACAATAACATACATAATAACTATAAATAATAATAGAAAAACACGGCAACATCTGTGATGGGGCAGTTGTAGCCTAGCGGCTCGTCGCCGGTTCCATTCCCAGTACCAGCAGGAAACAACTGACGTGTCCTTGAGCAAGACACCTCACCCCCCATTGCTCCCAGTTAATCACTGGTCACTTAAAAACGTCTGCTAAATGAATAGATGTAAATATTCCTGTATCTGAAAAGGTTAACAGAGAGCTTACATATCAGTTATATAAAGGAACGGTTGATCAGTAGATCACGATGACAAGAAATCGGTAGACGGTCTCGATCGGAGCATCTCTAATATCTGACTAAGGGGATAAACTGTATGTGTTACACACATGGCTACATGCCACTTTCTGTCCATGAGCAGGTGCACATCCTCAATCCGTCTGTTATTAGCGTAATGCAGTCGTTTGGGCAGATGCTGCTTCAGATACGGCTTAAAGTGCTGATTTGGCTTCTTACACTGTCAAAGGTCAAAGGTCACATGTAACAAACACAACCACTTTACCTGAAAGATTTCAGTGATAAAGCGTCGTGTGATATACTTACTGTTAAATTAGCAACAATCTCTTTAGAATCATCTGCAACATTAAAACATGAGAATATATCATCTACATACAGAATACTCTTGATTTACTGTTTCATAAAAGTGTGTGTGTACTTACACAGCGTATTGGTGTTTTTGGGGCCGATTCTACCTGAGGATCCCGGAATGAGCGTGACGTCATTCACATTGAGTCCATAAGAAGTCAAATACTCTGTCCGCTCACAGTGAGACTCTTCCATTCCTGAACACAAACACACACAGATATTGAGCAGATCAAAGTCCACAGAACATCATAGTTTACAGTGAACATGTCAGCTGAAGACTCACCGTGATCGCCCACCAGAATCACATTTACACAACGATGAAGATTCATCTGCTTCAGTCCGTTCATCAGCTGACCAATGATGTTATCAATCTTCCTCAGGGTGTTATCCAGCTGCCGCAACACACACACACACACACACACAGACACACACACACACACACACACACACACACACACACACACACACACACACAGGTGTTCAGTGTTGTGTTAGTTGTGAATCCTGATGTACTTTGCAATGATATTAAAATGGTCAGTCCAGCAGTCAGTGATCACATGGTAAAGCCTAAAGAAGAACTGCTTTACTCTAACCGATATCAATAAAGTCTATGTTTGCATTCTATATGTATGTGTGTTACACCTCATTGCTCAGTGGACCCAGCACGTGTCCATATGTATCAGGCTGTTCAGAATGAGCAGCATAAACATACGGCCTGTACAAAACAAACAAAGAAATCACCTGAAACAAACATGTGACATGAACATCTGTCATGACATCAAAACATTAATGTGTGAATGAGATACCGCTCATCATCAGACAGATGAAGCCACTGAAGAATAGTGAGAATCCTCCTCTCTAATGGAATCACCCCATAGTATATACAGACACAGCATATATATATACATAGTATATATACATATATATATATATATATATATATATATATATATATATATATATATATATATATATATATATATATATATATATAGATATAGAGATATATATATATAGAGATAGAGAGAGAGATCAGATAGAGATATAGAGAGAGATTAAGAGATATATACAGAGATATATATATATATATATATATATATATATATAGAGAGATATAGAGAGATATATAGACAGATAGAGATATAGAGAGATATAGAGAGAGAGAGAGAGAGACATAGAGAGACATATATAGACAGACATACAGAGAGATATACAGAGACAGAGAGAGAGAGATATATAGAGAGAGAGAGAGAGAGAGAGAGAGAGATAGAGATACAGCATATATATATAGAGATAGAGAGAGACAGACATAGAGAGAGAGAGAGAGATACAGACAGATATATACATAGAGGGACAGAGGAGACAGAGACATATATACACAGAGAGAGATATATAGAGATAGACAGAGAGAGAGAGAGATATATATAGAGAGAGATAGACAGAGAGAGATATAGACAGACAGAGATATATAGATCATATATATATATATAGATAGATCAAGAGATATATATATATATTAATAAGTAGAGAGAGAGAGAGAGATAGAGAGAGAGATATATAGAGAGAGAGATAGACAGATATATAGAGAGAGATATACAGAGATATAGATATATATAGAGACAGAGAGAGATACATATATATAGATATATATATATATTTAGAATATAAAGATATATTTGCACATAGAAAAAGACATCAATGTTTGTGACATCTGTGTGTGTGTGTGTGTGTGTGTGTGTGTGTAAAAGGTCTTTGTTTGAATCACGGCTTGATTATGTCATGAGATGTGATGCTGTAACACTCTGAGCTTTACTCGAAACACACACACAACTGTGGTGAAGTTCATGTGTTGATCAGACACATAATTATGAAATTATTGTTATCATCTTAGATCATCAGACATGTCAACACTCACCAGGGCCAGAAAAACGTGCCGGCTTTCACTCCCTGTTTCTCTGCTGTCACCCAAATCTGAGAAGACAAAAATAAAAGCCGATATTAAACATGATTGTCAGAATCTTCAGATCGATTTCAACATTTACAATAAGAGTTTCCATGTGAAGAAAAACATAAGTTTTAAGGTAAAAGGGAATATTATTATCAGAATATTATCATAGGTAATATTTGGTATGTAAATAGTGTTGTTGTGTGATTGGTTGAGAGCGGTGTGTGGGAGGAGTCAGCACTCACAGGTTGTCCACCCCACCAGCGATGATTGAGTTTCTCACGGCCTCTCAGTTTGAAATGAGCTTTAAACACGGGATCATACATGGAGTTACACACGATCCCGTGAGACTCTGGATACAAACCCTGAGGAAGAACACACAAACAGTGACACACAACACAACACGCTGCTGTACTGACTCTGTGTGTGTGTGTGTGTGTGTGTACCGTAGCCAGTGTGTAGAGGTTGGGAAAGGTTTTGGATGGGTACATGGGTCTCATGTGAGGGGTGTGAGTTCCACATGATCCTACACAAAACACAACAACTTCTTCAACACAATCCAATGACTAGAGAAGTAAAGAACAGGTTTAATGACAATGATACTGACGGAGAGCGTTCACACGGATCAGCGCTGGAGATGTGTGTGTTCAGATGGAGACGGGTGTTTAATCTGTTCCATCTGTCACTTCATATTCTTCACTCAGTTTCAGTGTGTATGTGTGTGTTTTCATGTGATGTAAATGTCATACTCAGTTTGTGGATGTTGGGTAAGACAGTTTTTCCTTTCTTTAAATAAGAAGCTCGGAACCCATCAAGAGACAGAATGATCAGAGGAGGACGAATAAACCTGAGAAAACACGAGTGAATGTGTTCATGACAGACACATACAGCATCATCATACACATCCCATGAGTTTGTTTATATGATGACAACAACTGGATGAATACATTCAGAGTCACAAGTCAATGTGAAGATCAGAAACAGCCAGAAAAGAATAAAGTGAGACCCACAGAGACAGTACAGAGATAATGATGATGAATCTAAAGATATAAACACCTTCATCACTCTCTTCTGTTCATCATCATTACATTGAATTCAGTATTCTGACATGTGCAGTAAGATGACATCACTCACCCCGCAGGACACTCTGACCTCTGAATCTCCTCACACTCCTCATCATCCAGCCATGAGCGTTCTCCTGTAACACACACACATGAGAGAGAGATGAGCTCGAGCAGATTGAGTTCTCCAGTGACTCTCTGTGTGTGTGTGTGTGTGTGTGTGTGACCTGTGCAGAGGGATCTGTAGTTAGTACAGCAGTCTCCTCTCTCCAGACAGTCTTCACAACACTGACAGGCGTAATCTTCATTTCTTTCTTCTCCACAGCGTTCCTTACTGCACTCGAACCCGCCAGCTACACGCACACACACACAACATAAGCAAACACACATACAACATTAAACAGACACACATTTTGAGGCAAACA
>CM032809.1:115000-140000 GCA_019155185.1 Beaufortia kweichowensis | reverse complement strand
TTATCAGATGATTTGTGTTTGAAACAGGACTAACATCTCATACACACAGGTTCTTGTTCTTCAGTTGACAGGTTTACTCAGGCAGGTGTTGTCTGGGTTCATGTCAGTGTATGGCTGGATTTGCTTTTGCAATCCTCTGGACTGGATGTTTGTGTCTATATTTATTTTGCTGTAGATGATGTTTATTGGGATGATTTTTCAGTAGCTTTAGGAGATGTTTTCCAGTACATTCCACTCATGAAGACTGTGTTTGAGGTTGTCAGTATCGTCAGGCCTGGAGCTCGTCCAGCCGACACGTTCAGATCTGTTGCTTAAATACCTGCCGTGTGTCTTAACTTTCACCTCGGGTGTCTGCGGGAAACACGTCAGCTCGTACATAAGAAATCCCCACGGACAAAACTCTTATTAAAATGTGCTTTGACAAAACCCTTTAAACTTAGCTTTGCTTTCCTTAAGTTAATTTTTGTTCTTTTAATTGAGCACGCACACACTTTATCTTTAAATGTGAAGTGAAGCATTTTTTCAATAGTGAAATATTTTATAGTTTTTCTACTTAATAAATTGCGTTCAGAATAAACTTAATAGATTGATTTCCTCCAAATCTGTAAGTATTACTGGACGTCTCTGTCCGAGTTGTTGATGCAACGGCACAGAAATAAAAAGGTTTGTAGCAGTCGTGTTGCTTCATGTGTGCCTGTCAACAAGAACAGTTTATCACGTTTGCGCTTTGCTCATTTCAAATGAACAATATATTAGTGTATTATCATCATCATCATCAGACATTCATCTTGAATTGTACACAAAGCTGCATTGCGGACAGCTGGGATGTGTTTTCAGACTCGTCCTGCATTAAGGTTGGTGCTCTTGAATATTGTGTTTTTTTCTCTGCCTGCTACATCCGGCTGATCGGAGATCAGTTCTCAAAAGGAAACATCATGATCTCCTTACAGAACAACACGGCTCAATGCAGCCTGTTCACATCTGTAAAGACAAACATGACTGTTTTGTGGTGTTTTATGGAGTTCTATTGAGTGTTGAAGCAGAATGATTGTGTATGTGTGTGCATGCATGTACTGTACTGATGTGTTGTAAATGTCTCGTGTAGACCTCCTCTCACTCTGTCGGCATGATAAATCATACAGACTAACTGTATCATAACATCTTTTCATGAAACACAGATGAGATGCACTTCATCTTTCTGTGGTCATGTGCGCACTGCAGAATTCTGAGAGTGACACCAACATTAAATCCTCACGGTGTACTCAAACTCAAGGTTAAACATGGAGGCCGGCGGTTCACAAAACAACTTGAATTGCTCTACACAGGTGGAACGTAATGTGTTTGTCACTCCAGAATGAGATTCACACTCAGTAAAGAGCGTTATAATCTGCAGTGTGAACATGCGGCTCATTTTAGTCAATGTTTGTTTATTCTGCAGATGGGGATTGAAGTGACATTAAGATTTATTCATTAATTAAGTAACAATAAAATCTATCAGATGTTTTCTGTCATTTGTTGGCAGTGTCGAGCCCCAGAAGACTGCGGTTTAAAGAGTTGAGTCCGAACATGCTCGCCGTAACCTGGAAAGAACCAAAGGGACAGTTTGACAGCTACAGGCTGGTGTACGGTACTGACCCGGGTGAGCTCTCTGATTGGCTGATTTACATCTGCTCTTTTCTCTGTTTAATGTAGGTTGTCAAACTTCAGCTGTCATGTTAGGACTAGAGGAAGAGCTGTGACAGTAACTTGTGTTCGAGACAGAGAATCTAGTTAAAAATACACAAAATAATGTTGTTTATTTATTTGACATGCAAAATGTTTTAAAATATAATTATGTAATGTGACAATATTCAACAAAGAACATATATGACCCTGTCTGCGATAAAACCATGTTCATCTAAGATGTATAGAGTCATTGTGAATTATATTTGGCATTGCTGTCCTAACACAAACTAGAAATGAAAAACAGACACAGAATGTCCGATGATTCTTTGTTTTTCTTTAGGAGGATTTGAGCGTGAGCTGTCAGTGAGTAAAAGTGAGTCTAAAGCTGTGATTGAAGAGTTTGACCGCAGGAAAGAGTACACAGTAAAGATCACAGCTGTTAGAGGAACGGATGAGAGTAAACCACTGACGGGCACATATACAGGTGAGCTGTACTGACACCCACTATCCCATTTAAATTCATTCAGATCTACAGAAAATACATTACAGAACAAACCTAAGACCAACAAAAATGGATGAATGAATAGAGAAAGTAATCATGACTACATGATATTAATGCTCATCTTCTGTGAAAACTAATTGTCTGTTGGAATGTGATGGAATCGTTACACTTTCAGCGCTAGTATGTGAATAGTAGTAAATAATAATGAATGGACATATCCGTACATGCCTGTGTCAATGATTTATGTAAGGTCGGTGTATCAAGATGCCCTACTCAAAAGATATATAGCCTGAGACATTAAATCTGATAGATGACAGGTATCATATTAAAACAGACATGCCATTCCAGCTTACATGGAAATGGGCCAAACAATTTAGTATGATATAGAAAAAGAAGAAATATATAATATATAAAGAATTTGCAGTAATGCCATAAAATGTACATTAGCATTACTAACTGAGATCAAAAGAGTCAAATCTTTACATAACACTTCAATTATGAGTATTATGAAAAAGACATGATCGTTTTTTCTTTGGATTTTAGTGTGAAAAGGAAATTTATATACTTATATTCTGTAGAATTATAGACTGTGTTGTCTCTCTGTGACCTGCTGTTGTGTTTGATCAGGTACAGGGTCAGAGGTGAGTGAGGTCAGTATGTGGCTGGACTCCAGTGACTCTGAACATGACAATCAGATCTCTGAAGGTGAGGTGAAAGGTCAGTCTGTATGTTATACCACTGCTACTGTAAACTGTCTGTAAATCAGTCAAGTCTACTAACAAAATCTTGGTTCAGTTTCACACTAGACAGATTGAACGTAAATCAGTTGAGTTTGTGTTGTGTAGCAAAACTAAACAAGTTTACTTAACTGTGTGTGAGAGTGTGTGTGTGTGTGAGTGTGTGTGTGTGTGAGAGTGTGTGTGTGTGTGTGTGCGTGCATGTGTGTGTGAGAGCATGTGTGTGTGTGTGTGTGTGTGTGTGTGTGTGTGTGTGTGTGTGTGTGTGTGTGTGTGTGTGTGTGTGTGTGTGTGTGTGTGTGTGTGTGTGTGTGTGTGTGTTTATCTGTCATTGTTGTGTTTCATACTGTATATTTAGATGTGAGGATATAAACAGACTGCAGAGGCTTGTGGCTGAGGAAACATGACATTAGTGTAGAGAAAAACAAAATTCTTTGTGGGTTTGTGTTTTTGTGTAGTTTATTATAAATTTGAAACTCTGTTATGTTTCTCTTGTGGTCATTTCAGTTCAGCGTCCAATAGGTCGTGTTTAGTTTTATCTTATTTTCAGCTCATGAATTGTAGGACTCATTTATTTATTGAGTGTGAAGTGAAGTGATTGTGTCTACGTGTCCACACTAGCTGAATACTTTTAAAATACTTTTGCTGCCATTCTACAGGATCTGTGTCTATATGTCTCTTTTTCTCGATGCCCTGTAGGCATGCAGGTGTGCCCTGGCCTCTCTCTCTCTCTCTCTCTCTCTCTCTCTCTCTCTCTCTCTCTCTCTCTCTCTCTCTCTCTCTCTCTCTCTCTCTCTCTCTCTCTCTCTCTCTCTCTCTCTCTCTCTCTCTCTCTCTCTCTGTCTCTCTCTCTGTGTCTCTCTCTCTCTCTCTCTGTCTCTCCTCTCTGTCTCTCTCTCTCTGTGTCTCTCTCTCTCTCTCTCTCTCTCTCTATTGGCATGACAAAAATTGTACAATTGTATTGCCTACAAATAGGGCAAAGTTATTTACGAAGAAAAAATAAAAGTAAGATGTATCTATCTAGAATAAAAATTTAAAGAATAAAAGCAAAATATACATTCAAGTAAAAGAATACAGTGACAGTAATATAAGAGCAGTGTGATATAAAATGAGCATCAGTTTATCTCCACATGTGTGAAACATCAGATCAGGACAGATGAAGTATTTTCTCTTTTGTTATGACAGACAGACACATATTGTGCTGCTAACACACAGCAGTCCTTGTGTTCTCCTAACAGATACGGCAGCTTCTCATCGTTTCATAGAGTTTCAAACGTGTGCTGGATGCACTTTATTTTCTCATAAAACTCTGTCCGAATGTCTGTATATTTTGTGCATTCTGTTAGTTCAGTGCAGTTCTGTCTCGATCTGGTTCAGATCACAACATGTTTTTCTGTGTCTGCCCGTCTCTATAGTCAGCTTGTGTCCACTGAGTCTGTATCTCATCAACGTGCCTCTCAGTTTTTTATCTGACACTGTGTACAGATAGTCTCTCTATTTAAGGCCAAATAACATTTCATTTTACTTTGTTGTTGTGTTTGATATTTCTTTCATTTGTGCTGTAATTAGATTTAATGTGATTTTGTCAGTATTGTTGTGAGAGACTTGAGTCATTTACCTAACCCTGACCCCTCTCTGAAGCTCTTAAACTGGTTTTTATACCTCTTCACTTTCCTTTCACATGAAGATTTTGTTGTTTGTGTTAACTTGTGTTTGCACAGAATGATCTCAGTTTAGATTTGTGAAAGCATTACATTCCAAATGTGTAGAGACTTGATGGGCATCATGGGTAATGCTTAGCTGAGCTACAGTAAGAGCGAAAGACAAATGCAAAGCTTAGCAAAAATAATACTGAATGAAAATAAACATGTTACAGCACGTACACCTAAACACACACTATACAACATGTCATACATTCATATACACAGTGTTGCTTTGTTGTGTTTTTCTTGAATAATCAGTTGAATTGATAAAGTTTGTTTCTGATATCTGCAGGTAAAAGTGTTTCTGTTCAGATCAGAGAAACACAGAATTGTGTTATTGATGAAGAACATCACAGATCTGACAGCAAAAATCTACAATAAAGACATTCCTGAATCATGTGGCTCTGTGTTTCTATAAAACACACACACACACACACTCCTGAATAATGTTTGTGTCTGTTGTTCAGCGTTTGATGTGATGCTACTAATAAACCGTGTGTGTGTCCACAGAGCATCTGTTCATCTCTCTCTCTCTCTCTCTGTCTACAGTGGACATCTTCATGTGTAAAACTCCAGCTGTTGCTGATATTGTCATTCTGGTGGATGGATCCTGGAGTATCGGCCGCATTAATTTCCGTTTGGTGCGGATGTTTCTGGAGAGTCTTGTAAAGGCCTTCTCTGTTGGATCAGAAAATACTCGTATCGGTGTGTCTGCAGACTTTTTCAAACCTTTTTTATTGTGTGGTTTATCTCTGATGTAGTGTTTGAGTTGAGGAGTTGTGTTGTTTAGGAGAGTTGTGTGTGTGTGTGTGTGTGTGTTTGTGTGTGTTTGTAGGGTTGGCCCAGTACAGTGGAGATCCTCGGATTGAGTGGCATTTAAACACTCACAAAACTAAGGAATCTGTGATTGATGCTGTGAAGAATCTGCCTTACAAAGGAGGAAACACCCTTACAGGTACACACACACACACACACACACACACTCACAGGTACACACACACACACACACACACACACACACACACTCACACACACACACACACACACACACACACACACACACACACACAGGTACACACACACACAGGCACACACACACAGGTACACACACACACAGGCACACACACACAGGTACACACACACACAGGTACACACACACACAGGTACACACACACACAGGCACACACACACAGATACACACACACACAGGTACACACACACACACAGGTACACACACACACACAGGTACACACACACACAGGCACACACAGGTACACACACACACTCACAGGTACACACACACTCACAGGTACACACACACACACAGGTACACACACACACACACACACAGGTACACACACACACAGGCACACACACACAGGTACACACACACACAGGCACACACACACACAGGTACACACACACACACAGGTACACACACACACAGGCACACACACACAGGTACACACACACAGGTACACACACACACAGGCACACACACACAGGTACACACACACACACAGGTACACACACACACAGGCACACACACACAGGTACACACACACACAGGTACACACACACACACACACACACACAGGTACACACACACACACAGGTACACACACACACAGGTACACACACACACACAGGCACACACACACAGGTACACACACACAGGTACACACACACAGGCACACACACACAGGTACACACACACACACAGGTACACACACACACAGGCACACACACACACAGGCACACACACACAGGTACACACACACACACAGGTGCACACACACAGGTACACACACACACAGGCACACACACAGGTACACACACACACAGGTACACACACAGGCACACACACACACAGGTACACACACACACAGGTACACACACACACAGGCACACACACACAGGTACACACACACACAGGTACACACACACACAGGCACACACACACACAGGCACACACACACAGGTACACACACACACAGGCACACACACACACACAGGCACACACACACACACACACACACAGGCACACACACACACAGTACACACACACAGGTACACACACACACAGGCACACACACACAGGTACACACACACACAGGTACACACACACAGGCACACACACACAGGTACACACACACACAGGTACACACACACACAGGTACACACACACAGGACACTTGAAGCGCTGTCGGTCTCTTGAAGATTTGAAATGATGTTGAATGTATGTGAACTCTCTCACACACAAACACCGTTGTGTTTTCAGGTCTGGCTTTGACGTATATTTTGAGAGAACAGCTTTAAGCCAGAATCTGGATCCAGACCTGACGTTCCTAAAATTGGAATTCTGATCACGGATGGGAAATCACAGGATGATGTTCAGTCTCCAGCTCAGAGACTCAGAGACTCTGGAATTGAGCTCTTTGCTATCGGTAAGATGAAATCCAGTTGAAATATGACATGCTGTAAATATGATGAATGATAATGAGTGTGTCTGATGTGATTCTTCAGGTGTGAAGAACGCTGATGAGAACGAGCTGAGAGTCATCGCATCTCCACCAGAACAAACACATGTTTATAACGTGGCTGATTTCAGTGTCATGAGCTCCATTGTAGAGGAACTCACTAGAACCGTCTGTGAACGGGTCAATGACCTCAGCAAAGAGATCAGTGGTTCGTCTTTTTCTCTTCCTGCTTCAGAACTGTCATGATCTAATACCGACGGTTTTATTCTTTTTGTTTGTCAACACAGACGTTCTGGGGCCGGATTCACAAAAATGTTCTTAAGACAAATAATAAGAATGTTCTTAAGTTTTATTGTACGAAGTTCGTAAGAATGTTCCTAAGTGCAATTCTCTAAAATTTCTTAAGAAGTTCTCAAATATGTAAGAACATCCACATTTTTTTCATAATACTTTGATTATACTAGTCATAAGGTAACAATAAATGCATCTATTCATAACTTTTTTTTACAGTAAGAAGCACCTCGTGATATGTATATAAGATACAAGCGTGTGATGTGATGTGATGAATTGTTTTGTTGGGTAATATGTTATCATCACTATATCAATATTAAATACCTTTTGCTGAATTATTAAATTAATCTGATGGAAGTAAACAGTTAAAATGACAATTTCTGTTTCAACACGATACATGTCACATTTTAAACATCAATTAAACATATTGCCTTTTGAGATTTAAGACAACTGTACGGTTATCCTAACTTTAAGACTTTGAATTCTTCTTAAGTTTGTTCTTAAGATTATTCTTAAAAAGTTATTTTTGTGAATATAAAATATTCTTAACTTTTTTCTTAATTTAAATTTAAGACAAAGAAGAATTTTCTTTCTAAGAGTGTTTTGTGAATCTGGCCCGTGGGTTCATGAGGTTGTGGTCTCACAGACTCGCTGATTGTTATCCGTCTCTAAAGTTACACGATGAGCGGCTTCACTGCCATGAAGCCATGTTTCATGTTTCACATGTTGATGTGTGTTTCAGGTGAGACAGTGTCGTACCCCTCAAGGTCTCTTAATGCTCCCAGTAATCTGGTGACATCAGAGGTCACAGCCAGGAGTTTCCGTGTGTCGTGGACTCACGCCGCAGGTCAGGTGGAGAAGTACAGAGTGGTTTATTATGCTGCTGCTAAAGGATCTAAACCCGAGGAGGTGCGTCTGCACGAGTAAAGTGTTATTTTACGTTGTGTGATGTTTTGTGAAGTGTATGTGATAACATGCGTGTTGTGCAGGTGGTGGTCAACGGGGACAAGAACTCAGTGCTGTTGAACTATCTGAACTCTCTGACGGAGTATGAGATCGCTGTGTTTGCCATCTACAGTAATTCAGCCAGTGAAGCTCTGAGAGGCAGCGAGACCACACGTGAGCATCTCGTCTGATGAATTGTATGACACAGTCTGATCTGTTACTGACCTTATGTAATCGTGTATCAGTGGCGTTGCCGACGGTGAATAACCTGGAGCTGTATGACATCACTCACAGTACCATGCGTGTGCACTGGCGAGAAGCCCAAGGGGCTTCCGGGTACATGATCCTCTATGCTCCTCTGACCCGAGGAGACGCTGCGGATGAGAAGGAGGTGTTACACCAACACACACTATGATCGTATCACATACATCAGCTCATTTCATTCTCCTTTGTTCAGTGTAAGGAGCTATGGATGATGATGATGATAACTATAAATGTAAAGTTTTAAAAAGCATTCTAGATTCACATCACAAATATAAAGATAAACATAACAATATAGTTATGATCATTCCTGCTGTTAAATACTGCCTCCTGACATCTCTGATGCTGATCAGATTCTGTCCTCGTTTACAGTGTTTGTACAATGTTACAATATATGAACATTTTGTTTGGGTACATTATACGCTGCTCTTCCTGTGTGTGTGTGTCTGTGTGTGTGTGTCTGTGTGTCTGTGTGTGTCTGTGTGTGTGTGTGTGTGTGTGTGTGTGTGTGTGTGTGTGTGTCTGTGTGTGTCTGTGTGTGTGTGTGTGTGTGTGTGTGTGTGTGTGTGTGTGTGTGTGTGTCTGTGTGTGTCTGTGTGTGTGTGTGTGTGTGTGTGTGTGTGTGTGTGTGTGTGTGTGTGTGTGTGTGTGTCTGTGTGTGTCTGTGTGTCTGTGTGTCTGTGTGTGTGTGTGTGTGTGTGTGTGTGATGTGTGTGTGTGTGTGTGTGTGTGTGTGTGTGTGTGTGTGTGTGTGTGTGTGTGTGTGTGTGTGTGTGTGTGTGTGTGTGTGTGTGTGTGTGTGTGTGTGTGTGTGTGTGTGTGTGTGTGTGTGTGTCTGTGTGTGTGTGTCTGTGTGTGTGTGTGTCTGTGTGTGTGTGTGTGTGTGTGTGTGTGTGTGTGTGTGTGTGTGTGTGTGTGTGTGTGTGTGTGTGTGTGTGTGTGTGTGTGTGTGTGTGTGTGTGTGTAGGTTAAGGTGGATGACTCTGTGACTCAGGTTGAACTGGAGGGTTTGACTCCTGACACTGAATACACAGTGACTGTTTATGGGATGTACGGAGAAGAGGCCAGTGACCCCATGACAGCACAGCAGACCACACGTGAGTGTCACACACCGTCTGTCTGTCTTTTTATCTTCAGTCGTACAGCTTATTACTTATCCTGTGTGTGATTCAGTTCCTCTGACTCCGGCTCGTAACCTGCGCATCTCTGACGTCACTCACAGCTCGGCTAAACTCTCCTGGGACTCGGCATCTCGTAAGGTCAAAGGTTATCGTATTGTTTATGTGAAGACTGATGCTGTCGAGACCAATCAGGTGAGAAAACACTCAGTGGTTAAGACACTGTGTTTTGTGGCCTTTCACCTGTCAGTTGACCTTTTGTTTTACTTTAGGTTGAGGTTGGTCCGGTTACCACAGTGGTACTGCGCAACCTGACGTCTCTCACAGAATACACTGTCGCCATCTTCGCTGTCTATGATGAAGGACAAGCGGACCCTCTGACAGAGACCTTTACCACCAGTAAGAACACACACTAGGAATGTGACGATGATGAAATTTTCCCACTGGGAGGAAATGCAGCCGTGCACACATCGCATTTTACTTTCACCTTTGAATTAGTGCAATTTGGGGGCGACAATTGCTTTTTTAATTAAAAAAGTGGCAGTTGTAGTGGTTAGAGAGTTGGACTTGCAACCAGATGGTTGCTGGTTAGATTCCCAGTACCAGCAGGAAACAACTGAAGTGCCCTTGAGTAAGACACCTCACCCCTAATCACTCCCAGTGTGCCACTGGTAAAGTTGTAAGTCTCTTTGGATAAAAGCGTCGGCTAAATGAATAAATGTAAATGTAAAAGCAGCAACAATACAGTACAATGACATTCGCTTATATTCGTTCGTGTGCAGGTGTGGTTCCTCTGCCAATGAATCTGAGGATCAGTGACGTGTCCACTGATAGTTTCAGAGTGATGTGGAAGCACGCCGCGTCTGACGTCTCTTACTACAAACTCTTCTGGACACCTGCAGCTGGAGGAGAAACAAAAGAGGTGCACACACACAACAAAATCTAATACAAAACCAGTTTCGCGTTATTGTTTTCTCAGTATTGATAAATGTAAATGTGCATGTAAAACATGTTGTGGACTACATTTAAAAACAGATTTTTCTTTGGCTGTATCATATAATTGTGATTTAAGAACAGGCGATGATGTCACCAGCTGCTAATAGACAGACATGTTGTCTATCTGTGTGTCTGTGTCTCTCTGCAGGTTCTCATTAATGATAACTCAAACTGGTATGTGATCACGGGTTTGAAGCCTTTGACTGAATATGAAGTTTCTCTGTCTGCGATCTACAGAGATGAATCTGAGAGTGATTCAGTGGAGATCAGTGAATCTACAGGTGAATCAGCTGAATGTTGCTCTGCTGCTCCTCTCTGATTAAAACTCACTGATTATTTCATTCTGTTTTAAAGTTGCCAGAACAACAACAGCTGCTACAACCACCACGAGCACGACTACAGCTGGTAAATGTGTTTCAACAGACACGATCTGTTTGTCGGGGTTTATTTACTGTGAATGACATCATTTACATTAGTGCAAACTTGAAAACGAAGTTTCCAGCGGTGCACCATCTCTTTCTTTGTTATGAACAAAACGAATGCTTAAACAGTTAAAGCACAACAACAATACAATAATACCATAAAAAACATTTTTTAACAAAACGAATCAGACGGATTAGCCTTGTAGCGTAAATTTAAATGTCTACGGATTTTCCCCTCACGAAAATACAGCAAAGACAAAAGGAAGAAAAGTTCTCATCCGCAGCCCTGTCAGTCGCGTCTCGTGACATTATCTGCCACAGAAGCCACTGCGCTGCCCTGTTGATCTGCCCCTTTCTTCTTTGATATTCTGATATTTGATATTAGTTATTAAATGAGCTTTTATATGTCCATGTTTGCACTATATTGTTTTTGCTTTGAAACAGTGCTCCATTGCCCTATTGTTGGTTACTGTATTATTTCTGTTTCAAAAGGCAGCATTAAAGAACACTTCTCAGTGAACAATCTACAGATTGTTTATGTAATTTTATACTTGCATAATCATGGTAATAATCGCGAATAAACTGTATCGTACCAACGAAATCTGTAATAGTTGCATCCCTCTTATCTGATTTGACATTTATCTGCTCATGTACAGAGAATCACACGTGACCCCACAGAATCATTTTCTGCTCGCTGTCTAACCGCGTTTGATGTCGTCTGACTAGTTGAAGTCGTTTATTATTATGATTTTGACTGTTGAAAACTCCTGAAACATGACATACATTACTGACCTATCAGACACACTAATGATGTGTGTGTGTGTGTGTGTGTGCGCGCGTGTGTCTGTGTGTGTGTGTGTGTGTGTGTGTGTGTGTGTCTGTGTGTGTGTGTGTGTGTGTGTGTGTGTGTGTGTGTGTGTGTGTGTGTGTGTGTGTGTGTGTGTGTGTGTGTGTGTGTGTGTGTGTGTGTGTGTGTGTGTGTGTGTGTGTGTCTGTGTGTGTGTGTGTGTGTGTGTGTGTGTGTGTGTCTGTGTGTGTGTCTGTGTGTGTGTGTGTGTGTGTGTGTGTGTGTCTGTGTGTGTGTCTGTGTGTGTGTGTGTGTGTGTGTCTGTGTGTGTGTGTGTGTACCTGTGTGTGTGTGTGTGTGCAGTTCTGCGGCTGGCGGTCAGGAATCTCAGGCTGAGTGATTTCACCACCTTCAGCATGCGTGTGTCGTGGGAATCTGCAGGTGTAAATGTGCGTCAGTATCGTGTGTCTTACATCAGCACAAGAGGGGACCGTGCCGAACAGCTGGTGAGTGTCTCTCTCTTTCTGAGCTGAGAACATCTTCTGTCAGCAGTGTGTTAACATTAAAACTGAACTGCTTCATTCACTGATGCTTTGAAACTCATTCAGCTTGTGAAAGTATTTTTATCCTTTGAAGTGCCAAAGTCAAGTTTAGAAATATGTGTTTAGCTCTTTATGAGCTGCTTTCATCTTTATGAGAGACCACAGAGTTATGTCGAGCGCTGCAGGTCGTCTCTGTGTTTATCTAAACCTCAGGCTGCACCTACAATAACATATCACATCACTTGTGTCTGTTTTCCCCAACTGACAGAGACGGTAAAGCATCTCTTAAGTTTGTCTTTTTAACCCTCTGCAGACACAATGATTAAATGTGGTTTATTTAGTGTATCTTGAATTGATATAATTTTTCTAATCTGTGTGTTTTGAGCCGTCTGCAGAACTCTTGGCAGCTGTAGCTAGTTCGCTTTTTATTGTAAAGCGGACTGAGAATTAAAAGGATTGAAATTATATTCAGTCGCCTATCGGGAGATTTACTGGCTTTGTAGAGGGTTGGTGTGTGATGTGCTGCATGATTTGTTCACACATTTCATTCATCTTTTCGAGTGTTGTTTGTCATCTGTGTGTGTTGTAGTCGATGGTTCCTGCGGGTCAGACGTCAGTTCTTCTTCAGCCTCTTCTGTCAGACACAGAGTATCGTGTCAGCGTGTCGGCGGTCTACAGTGACGGAGAGGGTCCTGTTCTCACACGTGTTGCACGCACACGTGAGTGTCTTCTGTAATCTCTCTACACTGTGGGATTGTGGTCTGCTGTGATTGTTTGGGATTATGTTTTAACATGTAAATGATACAGTCTGAGGCTCAGAACAGTATCATCACGCTTCTTTCCCGCAGTGCCTCTGTCTGCACCCAGTAACCTGCGCGTGTCAGAGGAATGGTACAATCGCTTCCGTATTGCCTGGGACACGCCCCCCTCTCCCACCATGGGATACAGGATCATCTACCAGCCCATCTCAGGTGTGTGACCTCAGAGATCTTACACACTCACATCAAGTGATATCAATATCAAATAAAGATTCAGACTGTGAGGTGTTTAACTCTGATTATGTCATGTGACCTGACAGTGGTGGGTCATGCGCTGGAAACGTTTGTAGGTGATGACGTGAACACGATGTTGATCCTGAATCTTCTGAGTGGGACGGAGTACAGTGTTAAAGTCATCGCTACATACACCACAGGATCCAGTGAAGCACTGACTGGACGCGCCAAAACACGTAAAGACCCACACACAGACACGCATGATATTAGAGTTATAAAACATGCAGCGCTGTATCTCCCTCTCTCTCTCTCTCTCTCTGTCTCTCTCTCTCTCTCTCTCTCTCTCTCTCTCTCTCTCTCTCTCTCTCTCTCTCTCTATCTCTCTCTCTCTCTCTCTCTCTCTCTCTCTCTCTCTCTCTCTCTCTCTCTCTCTCTCTCTCTCTCTCTCTCTCTATCTCTCTCTCTCTCTCTCTCTCTCTCTCTCTCTCTCTGTCTCTCTCTCTCTCTCTCTCTGTCTCTCTCTCTCTCTCTCTCTCTATCTCTATATCTCTCTCTATCTCTATATCTATCTATCTGATATCTATATGTCTCTATGTGATCTGTCTATATATATATATATATATATATATATATATATATATATATATATATATATATATATATATATCTCTATATATATATATATATCTATATATCTCTCTCTCTCTGATCTCTCACTATATATATATCATATATATATCTCTCCCTCTCTGTGGTTTGTCTGGGGTTGGATGATCTCTGGTATCGGGTGCTTGGTTGACCAGCATGTGTGTCCAGTGGCAGCCACATCGTCATGCCAACCAGTACCGTGTCATCATTGAGTCACAGCTGAGTAAGTGGAGGGCATGTGTGTGTGTGTGCTGCTGTGTGTGTGTGCTGCAGTGTGATTATAACATTGACGTGATAGAGGTTTATGTCTGTTCCTCCTAAACACTCTCTGAAGCAAACATCTGATTGGCTGCAGTTCAGTGATGTCATGATGTTTTTCAGATGGTGAGAAACAGGAAGTGAGGTTGGGTGGCTCCACCTCCAGGCACTGCTTTAATGACCTCACGGCCAACACACAGTACAGGATCAGCGTTTATGCTCAGATGCAGGACACAGAGGGGCCGGCAGTCACCGCTACACAGAGAACATGTATGTGCACACGAAAACAACAGACACGGCATCACTGCTCACTGAGATCATTCATTTTACTTTTAGCTGACGCTTTTATTCAAAGCAGACAATGAAGCGAGACATAATAAGAAGGCAACGAAGAAGTGCTTTAGTAAGTTTTCAGTGTTTCGCAGTGCTAGATACTACCTGGAGGAGCAGAGGGGGTCATGATGTCAGGTGTTGGTGGAAGAGGTGTGTTTTTATCTGTTTTTTAAAGGAGGTGAGAGATGTGACAGATGGGATTGTGTTAGTGAGATTATTCCACAAGCAGAGAACAGAGAAGAAGAAAGAACGAGAGAGAGATTTAGTGCCTTCTGTGAGGGAACCACCAGTCCACGTTCATTCACTGAGCGCAGGGTTCTGGATGGGTTGAGCGCAGGGTTCTGGATGGGTTGGCGCAGGGTTCTGGATGGGTTGGCGCAGGGTTCTGGATGGGTTGGAGCGCAGGGTTCTGGATGGGTTGGCCAGGGTTCTGGATGGGTTGGCCAGGGTTCTGGATGGGTTGGCCTTAGGGTTCTGGATGGGTTGGCGCAGGGTTCTGGATGGGTTGGCGCAGGGTTCTGGATGGAGTTGGTTGAGGGGTTCTGGGCCGGGTTGGCCAGGGTTCTGGATGGGTTGGCTTGAGGGTTCTGGGATGGGTTGGCGAGGGTTCTGGATGGGTTGGCGCAGGGTTCTGGATGGGTTGGCCTTAGGGTTCTGGACGGGTCGGCGCAGGGGTTCTGGATGGGTTGAGCGCAGGGTTCTGGATGGGTTGGCGTAGGGTTCTGGATGGGTTGGCGCAGGGTTCTGGATGGGTTGAGCGCAGGGTTCTGGATGGGTTGAGCGCAGGGTTCTGGATGGGTTGAGCGTAGGGTTCTGGATGGGTTGAGCGTAGGGTTCTGGATGGGTTGTAGGTATGGAGAAGAGAGTTAAAGTATGAGGGTGAAGAGTTTGTGATGGTTTTAAATGTCAGCATTAATGATTTGAACCAGTAGTCAATGGAGAGAGATGAAGAGAGGTGTGACACGTGCTCTTTTGGGTTCCTGGAAAACAAGTCTTTTTGTATCATCTGGAGTTGTTTGATTGCTCGTGCAGGAAGACCAGCCAGAAGAGCATTGCATTAGTCCAGTCTAGAAATGATTTTTACATTATTACTCGAAAAGAGATGTAATAAGTACACACACATTTACTGCAGTCCACAAAAAAACATTTCCAGCTTCATTTCAAGATCATGACAAACACCAATGTAGACAAGCGTGTTTCAACCTTTTCAATCATTTGTATTGTTTTATATTCTTCTGTTGTAGTTCCTGTGCCCACAGTCCCCCCAACCAAACCGACTACCACCCCCCCTCCACCCACTGTACCCGCTGCTAAAGAAGGTACCAGACACCCATCAGGACACCCGTCAGGAACACTTTAATATACTCACGCTGACGGTCTGTGTGTGTGTGTGTCAGTGTGTAGAGCAGCTAAAGCTGATCTGGTGTTTCTGGTGGACGGCTCATGGAGTATTGGAGATGATAACTTCCAGAAGATCATCAGTTTTCTGTACAGCACAGCAGGAGCTCTGGACCGCATCGGCCCTGATGGAACACAGGTAGAGACGTCAGAAGATATTTGATGTTTAATGTGGATGTTGTATGAGATTGACAGTAAAGGGAGATTACTGTGAGAGTATTTCCCAACACTTATTTGTTCTATTGTTTAAGACAGTAGTGGTCTGTTTAGTGTTATTTAAGAGTTACCTTGTGTTAAAATAATAACAGCTTCCTTACAGTCGACTCGACATTCACACAGAGTTTTACTAGATCATCTTCAGAAGAGAACCGGCACAAGAAAAACATTACTAACATATTTCTCTAAAAACACATGTGATGTGTGTATCAGAGAAGCAGCTGTTTGATTGATGTGATGTGATGTGTGTGTGATCTATCAGGTGGCTATAGCTCAGTTCAGTGATGATCCTCGTACTGAGTTTAAATTGAGCTCTTATGATGATAAAGAAAATCTGCTGGATGCCATTCAAAAAATCTCTTATAAAGGAGGAAACACAAAGACAGGTAAATGCAAAAACCACACCATCTATCCATGCATGAGTATTTGATTGTATGGCTCCGGCATAATGACCTCACATACACAGAATATATAATGACTATATTTTCAGTTAAAACATACTGTATATCTGCAGGTCGAGCAATGAAACATGTCAAAGACACCGTGTTCACTGCAGTGGGCGGAGCCAGAAGAGGCGTGCCCAAAGTCCTGGTGGTGCTGACGGATGGACGTTCACAAGACGATGTCCTTCTGGTGTCTCAGGAGATCCAGGCTGAAGGTGTGTTATCAGGAAACTAAAGTCAGTCGCTATGACTGAAACGATGTCATTTGTGTTGTCGGCTCTCTTGCAGGTTATATCGTGTTTGCCATCGGTTTCGCTGATGCGGATTACAGCGAGCTGGTGAGTATCGCCAGTAAACCCAGTGAGAGACACGTGTTCTTCGTGGACGATGTTGATGCCTTCAGGAAAATTGAAGAGAAACTGGTCACGTTTGTCTGCGAGGCTGCATCAGCTAGTAAGTGTGTGTGTGACCTTGTTTCTGTATCCTGGTGGGGAGTTAAAGCTGAATGCACACAGACAAACAAGCTTCTAAATCATACAGAATGAGTTTTTAAATGTAAAAATGCAGAAAGTTTTGTGTGAACAACAGAGAAGAACAAACATCACTTTCATCTCAACACATAATGTAGTGTACAGAGAGTTCTGTGAGGGTCATAGTGTTTGTAACTAACAATAGACGTCTGTAGACGTGTGTGTGTGTGTGTGTGCTTGTGTGTGTGCGTGCGTGTGTGTGTGCGTGTGTGTGTGTGTGCGTGCGTGCTTGCGTGTGTGTTTGTGTGTGTGTGTGTGCGTGCGTGCTTGCGTGTGTGTTTGTGTGTGTGTGTGTGCGTGCTTGCGTGTGTGTGTGTTTGTGTGTGTGTGTGTGTTTGTGTGTGTGTTTGCGTGTGTGTGTGTGTGTGTGTCGCTAGTGTGTTTTTTAAGCATTGTGTGCTTTTGTTTGTAGCATGTCCATCTGTCCCCATGAGTGGCAGCACATTACCAGGTAAATGATAAACACACAAACAACATTCTGCAGAGAACACATTTACATGTAGATCATTTCCTGAGATCAAAGTGACACTCACTGGTCTCACAGGTTTCAGGATGATGGAGATGTTCGGGTTGGTGGATCATATGTACAGCAGTGTCAACGGTGTGTCCATGAAACCTGGAACCTTCAACAGTTACAGCAGCTACAGACTGAGTACTGATGCTCTCACAACACAACCCACCAGGTGACACACACACACACACACACACACACACACACACAGACACACACACACACACACACACACACACACACACACACACACACACACACACAAACCGACACACACACACACACACACACACACACACACACACACACACTCACACACACACACACACACACTCACTCACTGCTTTCATTTCATGTTTCTCAATTCCAAGAACGCAAAGATTATTTGGCAAATGAAGTAACTAATATGATATTAAACACTGCTTCCTGACACTCTAACTATCCTAACTGTGTATTTGTTTATAATAAACTAAAATATGAACACTTTATTATAAATGATCAATTGTTTGTACAATAGGAAATATATAATCAAATAATTTAATTAAATAAAAATATAATGGTATACAATTTAACCCTGTTCAGGAACAAATAATAAACTTATGATACCAAAGATCACCTGTTAGAATTATACGCACTGTTTACTCAATACAAGGACATGACAGCCGGCAGGACTTGTGTCGGGCGGGTACATGAGCGCTGAGCGACCGCTCAATGTCTCTGAAAACCGTTGTTTATATAGACGCTATCTTTATTAACTGACCGCATATTTGAGCTTTAAACACATACATTCTCGCCTAAATAGATGTTAAAACTACACTTTGTGACATGATAACAGTAATATTTTGAACCTAATGCAGTATTTCTGCTCCACTGCCGTTGCTGCGCGATGCATTTTGGGTAACACAGCTGTCGCAAGTTCACACAAGTCACGTACCGATGCGATAAAACGAGCAGAGCAAGAACACATCCGTTCTTGGCTAGATGTGAACTTTGAATTAGAACGGTACAAAGGCATATTGAGAAACGGCTCACGTAAGATATCTTAAGATAAATTCTCACCTTTGACCTCCAGATTTATCCACCCAGAGGGTTTGCCATCCGACTACACCATCACAATGCTCTTTCGGCTGCTTCCAGAAACCCCGGAGGAGCCGTTTGCATTGTGGGAAATCCTGAACAGTGAAAATGAGCCGTTAGTGGGAGTGATTCTGGACAGTGAGTGAGACATAAACATCAGTGTGTTGTGTCCTCCACTACTCCTCACCTCACGTCTGTCTTCATTTCACAGATGCAGGAAAGACTTTGACATTTTTTAACACAGACTATAAGGGAGATTTCCAGGCAGTGACGTTCGAAGGGACTGAAATCCAGAAACTTTTTTATGGCAGTTTTCACAAGGTCTTCACATCAGTTTACACACGGTTTTCTGTCTTTTAGCACATGTTTGGACAATCAGTTTAACAGCAAACGCACGTGTGTGTTTATGTGTACAGCTGCACATCGCAGTGAGTAAGACCTCGGCTCTGGTGATGGTTGACTGTAAGTCAGTGGGGGAGAAATCCATTAATGCTGCCAGTAACATCAGCACTGATGGTGTGGAGGTGCTGGGCAGAACGGTTCGATCCAGAGGCTCCAAAGACAACTCTGCACCGGTACTGTGTGTGTGTGTGTGTGTGTGTGTATGTGTGTGTCTGTGTGTGTGTGTGTGTGTGTGTGTGTGTGTGTGTGTGTGTGTGTGTCAGTGTGTCAGTGTGTCTGTCTGTGTGTGTGTGTGTGTGTGTGTCTGTGTGTGTGTGTGTGTGTCTGCGTGTGTGTGTCTGTGTGTGTGTGTGTGTGTGTGTGTGTGTGTGTGTGTGTGTGTGTGTGTGTCTGCGTGTGTGTGTCTGTGTGTGTGTGTGTGTGTGTGTGTGTGTGTCTGTGTGTGTGTGTGTGTGTGTGTGTGTGTGTGTGTGTGTCTGTGTGTGTGTGTCTGTGTGTGTGTGTGTGTGTGTGTGTGTGTGTGTGTCTGTGTGTGTGTGTGTGTGTGTGTGTGTGTGTGTGTGTGTGTGTGTGTGTGTGTGTGTGTGTGTGTGTCTGTGTCTGTGTGTGTGTGTGTGTGTGTGTCTGTGTCTGTGTGTGTGTCTGTGTGTGTGTCAGTGTGTCTGTGTGTGTGTGTTCAGTGTTTTAATAACAGTGCTTGTGTGTGTGTGTGTTCAGTTTCAGCTGCAGTCGTTTGATATTGTGTGCAGCACATCATGGGCCAGACGGGACAAATGCTGCGAGCTGCCCAGCCTGGTGAGTGTTTGTGTGTTTGTGATGTGTGCTGATTGTGTGAATAAAGGCTGTATAAATCTCTCTACACAATAACACACATTTCTCCTCAATTCTAGCTGAGGATGTGTCATGTCTTCATCTGTTTCTTGAGCATCACGTGATGATTTTCTGTGTTTGGTCTGACACATTATGTCATAATTTGTTGAACAGAGTTGCTTGTGTCATTCTTATTGTTTTTGTGTGTTGTCAGAGGAAGGAATCAGATTGTCCTGCTTTGCCCCGCGCCTGCACCTGCACACAGGATAGCAAAGGCCCCCCCGGCCCCCCTGGACCCCCTGTATGACCTCATCATCCTTATCTTCAAATAACTCACTGCGGATCACAAACCACATTTACTGACTGTGTGTGTGTGTGTGTGTGTTTGCAGGGAGGTCCTGGTACCAGAGGAGCTAGAGGAGAACGAGGAGAACCTGGATCTGCGGTACAGCATTACCCACAATGCATCTCTGATATAATCTGAACATTGAAATCAAGCGGATAATAACCCTGAGTGTAAATCTACAGTGTTATATGCAGGGTTTTACTGTACTGTGATGTAATCGTAGAAAAAGACATTTTCTTATACTTCCATATTTCTTTTTAATACTTCTAATTTATTTGTAAATTATTTTCATGGTCCAGATGACTTGCAATATCCAGATGAGTCTGTGTTTTTAGTTTTGAACGGTTGATAGCGGTGAATACCTTGAAATGTTGTGACCGGCCAGTATTCCACACTGCAAAAAAATGCCCTTCTTAAAACGAGCAAAATACACTCACATCTAGTTCAAATGTAGTAAAATCTTTTCCCTTTTTATAATCTTCTTATAATCTGTTTGTCTAGTTTTAAGATCCAGTAGTGAAATGTGAGTTAATTTAGGCCAAAGAAGAACAAATTTCTTAAATTAAGATTATAATCTAGTGTGCAATGTGTTTTATCTAAAGACTTTTTATCTATCATGACAAAAAACAAGACAAATAAGCTTTTTCTACATTCTTAGATTTCAGTTTTTGCACTGGAGAGTGCTGTGTCATTGAGAATATCATCTGTGTCTGTGTTGTGAGGACATGTTTTAGTCCCCATAATGAAACAGTTTATAAATCACACTAAATGATGTTTCTGTTGTATAAATGCAGAAAGGTTTGTGTGAGGATTACATCATACTATATACAGTTTATACAGTATAAAACACAACATGTGTGTGTGTGTGTGTTGTAGGGTCCTGTTGGTTTAGTAGGTGATGCTGGAGTTCCAGGTGCTCAGGGTCCTCCCGGTCCCCCGGGGCCCAGTGGACGCTCCATCAGAGGACCTCCTGTAACTTACATTTACACTCACAGCTGAGATTCAGCTTCCCTAATATTAAACAATTATTTATTTTGTTGCTTTCATATTCATTGAAAATGTTTTCCAAAGCAAAACATTTCTGTCAGATATCATGAAACAGTCTCACTCACGTTCAAGAATATCCCACAGCATTTCAGTTTCAGACCTTAAAACAGAGTTTACATTTTAAAATATGAAATTATTTTCCAGAATTTGTATTGCTTTTAAATAATTATAGATTGAAATGTGTTTTTTAGGGGGCTCCAGGTGAGACAGGACAGAAGGGAGATGCGGGTCCTCCAGGGGCTCAGGTAAAGATCTTTACAGATCATGTGTTAAATTTCCACTGTTGTGTTGCACTGGCTGTAAATCTCTCTGATGTGTCGCCGTAGGGCGTTTCAGGAACTCCAGGGTCAGCGGGACGCGAAGGGCCTCCAGGCCCCCGGGTAACATACCTGTCACACGTGATGTTACTCTCAGCGTTTATGGTGTGATAATATACAGTATGTGACGGCTTGTTTTCGTCCTCCACAGGGCCTGACAGGTAAAGATGGCCCTCAGGGAAGAGAGGGACCCCCGGGGCCTATAGTGAGTCCCCTCACTTTTAACATCATACTGTACAAACTGATCGTGTGGTTTGATAAACCTCTTTAATTGGTTTAAATGTAGAGCTGGAGAAATGACTTTGGTGTCTGTTTTTAACAGGGAGGTCCCGGAGCTCCAGGAGTCCCAGGAGACAATGGCCCTCCAGGACCCACAGGACACCAGGGACCTCCGGTACGTCTTACTCTGTGTGTGTGTGGTCATGTGTGATAAAACAGCTGTACAGTAACACGTGTCTGTTCTTTAGGGAATCGCAGGAACTAAAGGAGAGAAGGGTGAGAGGGTAAGTGCTCTAAACTAGGGTCAGGCATTTAACAAGTGTTGATTGGAGCACATGTAAAATAAGCGTTTGCTTTTAACAGGGTGACGTTCAGTCCACAGCATCGGTTCAGGCCATCGCCAGACAAGTGTGTGAGCAACTCATTCAGAGTAAGTCTCTACACACAAACGCTCGACACGACCCGTGATTCTGTATGTGCGTGTCTAATGTGTCCTTCTCTGTGGCCTCACAGGTCACATGGCCCGTTACAATTCCATTCTCAACCACATTCCCAGTCAGCCGGTATCGATCCGCACTGTGGCCGGCCCCCCCGGAGAGCCCGGACGACCAGGTGCCCGAGGACTTCAGGGAGAGCAGGGCCCACCCGGACGACCTGGATTTCCCGGCAGTAATGGAGAGAATGGGCAGCCAGGAGCCAGAGGTACCGTGTCACAGGGTTTGAGATGATGTCACCTGCTCATAGACACGTGACAAACATGAGATTCCTTCATATATTACACAACATTTAACTGTAGACAATCATGATGTTCATGATGTTGTTCCTGTAAGGAACTGCTGTGGAGAATCTGGATTAGATGTGAAGTTTTCCGTAGGGTTGATCCCCTCCTCGTCAAAAAACATTTTAATTAATCACATAATGGTCCCACGAAATGGGTCTTCTCTACCTATACTGACTGGAGATTGAACAAGAGATTATGTGTGTTGCTGATCAAAACAACAAAGAATCACAGGTGTGGAGACATCAGTTTCTGTCCCGCTCCCAAGGTCTCAAGAGTTAACTCGACAAGCGAGCGAGTGTTGAGCGGTAGAGCATAAAGAATTGTGTGCTGCGTCAAGTATAAACCTGGCTTTACGCCGAACAGGAATGTGCTCTCGTGAGGATAATTTGCCGTGCAAGGATGTTATTCTGCACGCTCGCAGTACCACAAGATTGCTTTTCTACTTGTGGAACAGCTCTTGTGGAAGTTTTGGGTGGTCATTTAGCACGCCGATAACTGCCCCTAACACTCCATGTCATCGGTCATGTGTGTGTGTGTGTGTTTGTCTTTATCATCAGGTCCTCCAGGAGAGAAGGGAGATAAAGGAAATCCAGGTGTGGGTGTCCAGGGACCCAGAGGAGCTGCTGGTCCTCCAGGTAACACACACTCATATGAAGAGACACAAATGAACTAGTATACGTGTTGGTTTAAGTATTTATAAGGTATGTGGAGTCGTTCTGTGATAGACGTTTTCTATCATCTTCTATCACAGGAACGCCTGGTGAAGGGAGAACAGGAAGTCCAGGACCTTCTGGTCGCCCCGGTAACTCTGGTACTCCCGGCAGACCTGGAATTCCAGGACCTGTGGGTCCACCTGGACCACCCGGATATTGTGACCAGAACTCCTGTTTAGGATACAATGTTGGAGGTGATTCACACACACACGGTCTAAATATGTATGTCTACCATGCAAGAAAGACACAACAGTGGATATAAATATTACAGATGGCTGAATGAATCTGCTTGTGTGAGAATGTGTGTCCACAACAGAATTACACCAGATTTACTTGAGGTCACGTGTGTATTCATAGGTGTTTTCTCTCTGGATACTGTGTGTGTGTGTGTGTGTGTGTGTGTGTGTATATGTGTGTGTGTGTTTGCATGAAACTTTCATTACGGTCATAATGGTTTTGCATGTGCTGCATGAACACACACACACACACACACACACACACACACACACAGACACACACACAGACACACACACTCTTCAGTCTTGGGGGGGCTGTATATTTAATTCTGCAACAGAATTTAATTTTCCATGAATCCCTATTACAGGTCCTCATATGGTTTGCTGTGAGAACTGATATACATGTTATAAAAACTGTCTTTGTGACATGGACATGCATATGTAAATGGTGTTAGTTGATAAACACATCACATGTCTGATTTTATTATAGATATATAACATTGACTTCACCTTACACCCTGCATGTGTGTTTGAGTTGTTTGTACCATATTTGTGGAAAGTGTTATAATAAGTGATTTAAAAGAGTGTGTCTGTTTCTGTTGAGAAGCTCATATGATTCATTTGCTTACACATCAGAATATAAACTAATTCCTCTTGTGCTGCTTAAGTTGCTCATTTCTGGGTGAACTCTAAAGCTTTGCGCTGCATCAGTAACTGCACGACTGACAGACATGTTCCTGTAGTTGAAGTGCCGCCCAGCTCGTACCAGCCGTTTGGACCGGAGGGCGACGCAGAGGAGGACGACCCGTACGGCAGCTACGGCTCCTATTACCAACCCAACTACCCGGCGCCCCGGCCCGTACAGCCCGATGACCCCGTCATGGAGGAGAACGAGGAGGAGCTGCGCTCGCCCGGGATACAGCGACACGCGCGCAGCCTCGCGGGAAGACGCGGCCGGCGGCCTGACGCAGATTCCAGGCACGCGGCTGACCTGTCGTAAGTACTGTACGACACATCACAACATCACAGCCGAAGAGAGCAGCATGACAATGATATTAATGTGGTTTTGAAACTGAATCTGAGCTCTCCTGATGGAAATGCTTCACAGATTCGGCTGAAGTGACACAAATCAGGGAAGAATGTTTGTTTTCATCATCATTCAAACGCTCATGATATCACAGTGACAGTTTATGCTCCAGAATTGGTCTGTGTTGTTTATTAAGAGTTATTTTGGTATATATAAATACATATCAAATGTTACGACGATATTCAGT
>CM032809.1:0-110000 GCA_019155185.1 Beaufortia kweichowensis | reverse complement strand
CTCTACCAGTGCACCGTCTGCAATTTCAGTACTGATAAGTTTGACTCCCTCTCATATCAGAACAAAGCTCAACAACCAGACAAGAGCCTTGTCAGGTTCAAGCAGATCCGGTTGGAGAGTCAAACCATTCTGGAGCCAACCACCGTCTCTCAGGACACTGAGCGCTCAGTAAATGACGTGCCGCTTGCCTGTAAAGACAGTGGGAAGCAACCCACAGACAACAGAAACATTTTGGAAAAGAGACTAGAGGTGAACAATCAGATGTTGAAGGATGAGATCAGAGCAGTGAGTGTAAATGGCACAATCATTATTCCAGAGCCCATGTCTCACGTCACGTCTCTATTACAACGACCTCCTAATCTCAGCACCAACCCAACAATTGCGGTTCCTCTTTACACCAACAAGTACAATCCCGTTCTGGACAGCAACACTACGCTCATTGCATCATTTAACAGATTCCCATACCCAAACCACGCAGAGCTCTCCTGGCTCACGGCTGTCTCGAAACACCCTGAAGAGCAGATCAAGGTATGGTTCACCACCCAGAGACTCAAACAGGGTATCACGTGGTCACCTGAAGAGGTGGAAGAAGCTCGTAAGAAAATGTTCAATGGCAGCGCAGCACCCGCTCGCCAGACCTGCACTGTTTTAACTTCAACTGCACTTGTCCAGCCCATTCAACCTGTTGCACAAACAGCTAACAGTCATGTGATTGATTCGCCTAATGACGCCTTTCATGGATTGAACGCTTGTTGTCAGTCTGTCACTGCAACAGCAGCAGGTAATCAGACACAGATTGTCAAGCGTTCTTTAGGAACTCATACAATCGCACAGACTGGAGACCTCAAACGCATGCCCCCTACTCCAGCTCCACACATAGCTGCTTCTGCTGCGTTACCAGAAAGTAAAACATCTCGCTCTGCTTCTTCGGTCACCTTGGGTTTTAAGAGATCTGTTGTTGCTTCTTTTGTCCCACCTAAAGAGAAAGTGTCAAAGGTTCCTCCACAGGTTTCATCTAAAGAGAAGAATCTTGTGACACTTCCTGCAGTGTTGCTCAAAGAAAGACTCCCTTTAGCACCTTTAGCATCCACCAATCTAAAAAGATCAGAAGTTCTTTTAGATAATAAAAAAAAGTTATCGTACTCTGGTTATCTGGACGTAAATATACCCTCGTCACTTGCTGTCCCACATATTAGCAGGCCAACAATCATTCAGACTCCATGCTATTCACCAGCTGTACCTGACTGTAAGTCATTAAAACCCTCACCGACAGTCACATACTCCAGCAGTCAGGATAGCAAAGGAGTCTTCAATGGGGACGTTAAAAGTTGGTTTCTCGATCAGACGGCAAATACACAGAATGAACTGCAGCACTCGAGTGGTGAATTTGCTCGGAAGGATCGTCCGGTTCTCAGTCAGTTTCCTCTTTTGGAGAGAGTGAAGGGAAAGAGTCCCGGCCAAATGAAGCTCTTAGAGGAGAGTTTTCAGAGGAACAGTTTCCCATCCTATAATGAGCTTAACCAGCTCACGATCATCACCAGACTGTCCAGAGAGGACATTGAAAGCTGGTTCCTGGAGCGACGAGCACTTCGGGATGATTTGGAGCAAGCTCTGTTGAACTCTATGGGCTCTAAAAAAGAGCCACAGCAGAAAAATGTCTTGATCCAATCTCCATGGTCTTCACCTGTGGAGTCGCAGAAGGGATTGGCTCACGCAGACTTTGTCCGTTGGTTCAGGGATAGTCGTCTTCTGCAGCAGCAGCAGATGCCGGGGCGTCACAATGGTTGCAGGACCGGTCAGATGGGACAACTGCTTACGGAAGACAACAGCAAAACCATCAGTCCAGAGATGAAAGACTGCTTGAGCAGCGTGTGTGAAGGCTGGAGATTCAGTGCGGGCTCACGTGAGCTTCTCTCTGATACAGACTAGATGATGATGATGGGGTGAGTTTACTAATGTTTGATAAGGTAAGTTCTGTTTTTGCTGAAGTATACCTGAGAAAACTCTAAAGACTGTGATGTGATAGTTGATCTGATGAAAGATGAATGACAGATGTTTGTTGTATGTACACCTTCTCTTTACATTGCTGAGTAAATGAATGATTGTGAGCTGTTGTGTTTTTCTGTCTACAGGTCATGTGAAGATCTCCAGGATAAACACTTGAGGAATCGTCAGATGTTGGAAAGAGTCGGTCATGGTGTGAGTGTTGTGTGTGTGTTTTAAACATTTGTGTGCCAAAACTGGACTCAGTATCTCTCTATACTTTAGAAAAGATTCTTGTAAATGTATTTTTGCTGCAGATTAACTGCACATTTATACAATTTTATGGGAAAGTTTTTTTTTTAACTGGAGCAAGTTTTGGTCAGTGGATACTGTATGTTGTTACACTATAAAATGTGTGGAAAGCTTCTCACAGTCTATTAATGATTTCACTTTTCATCATCATGATGATGTTATTGACGGCTCACTGCACACACATGATTCACTCGTCATTGATGTGGTTTGTGTTCTGTAGTGTCTGTAATGATAAAGCTGTCTTCATCCACACAACACTGCTGATGTCATGTTGCTTTGGCTCAGAAACCATCAGATCCTTTCACCTGACGCTTACAGACGTCTGCAGGCTAAACCTCAGAGAGATTAGAGAGAGTTCATGCTCTTCATCTCAGTTGATGATAATGTGCAACATTATGTTACACTTTACTTTCATTATTTATCTATTCACTGATCAGAGATCAGATTCTGTGTCATGTCAGTCTTTTAATGTTAAAATTCACACTGCAGCTTATTCTGAGAATAAATCATCGTATGTTTTAATTTCACCGTTTCGGTTAATATTACTCTAATAATGCAGCGTGGACAGAACTGTGACTGAATCTGTATCTGGCTATTAGACATATTACTCAGCTGATCAGTGTCTGATCTTAAACTGTAGATGAAAATATCTGCTATGTTTTACTGTTGGAGTCGTGGGTCTTGAATGTAAAACGAGGTCTGTGCTTTATTTTACTTGTAAATATTCTCCTGTTTCACACACCGTCACTCCTTAAATATATATTTTCAAAACTTTGACACGTGGTTGTTGTGTTTTTACAGATGACTGAACATCGAAGCTTTGTTTGAATGTTTGTGTGATGTTTGAGTGAATGACCTGTGAGGATTTGACATTTGTGTGTGTGTATCTTGCAAAGTTTCAGCCATCATGGGGAGCATGAAAATATGGAGAAGGAGATGTTTTGTGTTGAGTATTATAGATGAAAGAACCGGTACAAGTATGTGAGCCATGAATTGTTGATCTGTCACCTTGCCAAAGACCCTTCCTAGAGTATTTGGATCTTGTTTTCATTGTAATGTCTTTTAGATCCAAATAAAAGCAATTAAGTGTGTGCGTGCGTGTGTGTGTGTCTGTCTGTCTGTGTCTGTCTGTCTGTGTGTGTGTGTGTGTGTGTGTGTGTGTGTGTGTGTGTGTGTGTGTGTCTGTGTGTGTGTGTGTGTGTGTGTGTGTGTGTGTGTGTGTGTGTGTGTGTGTGTGTGTGTGTAAGCAGGTCAGACGCTGCTGTTGTTCTTTATACTGTGTCCTGGTATGACTCTGTACACAAATCTTTGTGTAAACTCATAGACACACGTTCAGCTGTTGTTGTTTATTATGAAGTGAAGTTACTCACACAGTGTTGTTTGATATTATTGGTTCTAATCACCTGAATGAATCTCTCATGTAGACATGACTAATGTTGAAATCATACAGCATGATGAAGAATTATTCATGTCTAAAAACGACAGTGTGATGTTACTTGAACAAAAACTCATTTAAAGATGAGCCACATTCAGACAGCTGAAAATCATTGCGAGTTACATTAGGAATGAGCTGTGTGTTTTGATTATCATGATAGTCCTGGTGGATCTCAAGTGTTCAGATTTTCCTCAACAGAAAAACAAAAGTTTCTTTGTGCAGCTTTTGTTTGTTTTGGTAACGTGATTTTTTGTTTTGTTGAACATTAACTCGACCCAGACTCCATGAGTGTGTGTGTGGGGACTTAAGATCATGAATTTTGTTCTCAGTGAATTTATAAGCTTATAATTGTGACGTCACGGCGCCACCTGCAGGACAAACAAGTTTCACTGTCATCTTTCAGTATTTCTTTTTAAAATAACCTTTTTCATGATTTAAGCGGCTATTTGTGTGTTCTTTCCCACAGATTTTTTTCTTCACAAATGAAGTGAAATAAATAGATTGCAAAATTATTCACAGATTTTATCCTGTCAATTTTTTTGTTACAGAAATTTAGAAATAACATTGACATTTCTTTCTCATTTTGTGAGACTGCATTTGAAACTGTGAATCATTTATTCTGGAGTGTTCTTTTACCTAATCTGATGAGTCTGATGTTAATGCTCTAATTGTCCAAAATATGTTTTGTGATTGTTTTACTTACAGACATTTTATTTTAGTTTTACAATAAGTTTAATAGTCAAGTTTAATAACTGTCACTACAGAAATTGAGTATCCACATGAAAATGCACTAAACTAAACATCTGAACTACAATGTTTACAATTTTTAATAGATTTTTTCAAACATTTTTAAGTCTTTACATTTTTTATTTTAGGTGTTTTATAAATTAAACAATACACTCTAAAATATACACTCTATCATAAGTTCTCTACAGTACAGTTTTTGGTGGAATAGAGGCGTTATATATCACCACTAGCGTATAAAGCACCTGTATGGTTCTTCAGCGGTTCTTTGGAGTGTTATATGGAACGTTTAATGTTCCTACATATCACTAGTTGAGGTGTTATAGAGCACTAAAAGTGGTTCCCTATGATTATGACGAAGAACCACTTTTAGTGCATTATAACACCATTTGTTTTTAGAGAGACCTTCAATGACTTTAATTTTTTCGCCATAATCAGTTCTTTCCATAACAACCAAACATTTATATAGTTTCAGAATTTTAACCCTTTAAATTCTACTTTGTTTTCATGGTGCAAAATTAACCAAATATCTGTCCAAAACATATTACATATTGATTTTTTTTCTATTTTCACTGACTTTATTACTGACTTTTTTTTTAGCAAGAATTAGTTCTGAACATAACTACCAAATATTCATTCATTTTAACCTCTTAAATACCAGTTTGTTTACATAATGCCACTGTTTTTTATTATGAATAAAATGAATAATTCTAATTGTTTTCCATATAATAAATGTAAAGTATATTTTTATTTTATTTTACTCATACAGCCTTGGTTATGTTAGTAATTAACAACAACAAATATTCTGACGCTGACAATTTATTTTTTGAGCAGTGATGGGGATTTTCTGTCCTAATGCTGTCATAAAAATATATATATATATATATATATATGTATTCATTTTTTAACCCTTTAAATGCCGGTTTGTTTACAACATGCCAAGTATACAGTCTATTATTATTTATTCGTGCTGAAAAACTACATCAAACTCATCTTTTATCTTTGTTTTTATTTGTTAATGTTGTTAATATTACATTGCAAACAAGGAATAAAACAATGTGTTTGAATGAAAGAAATCTTTACATTTTTAGCTAAATTGCTAAGTTAGCTACGGTGAATTGTATACACAGAGTAGGATTAGTGGTTTCACACTATACACAAACTTTTCAGTAGGTACATACAAACACACAAACACAATTCTAGCTGTATGTTTGGCAGTACTCCACAATACAGCAGAAGCAGAAAAACTGATTTGCTTCATAGACTTTTGTGGAGAAAATAGCGTCATCAAAAAGTAAATTGTACACAATTAAAACCTTAGAATTTTCATAAAATTTATAAATGTTTTGAAATTTTGAACCCGTGCCAACATAAAGAAAGCATTTTTATACAGAATGCATGATGTATGCAGATAAAACTGAGCAGTTTTAATGGGTTTCAATGAGAATTTTGTCCAAACGCACAGGAGTGTAACAATATTGTGTAACTTGTTAAAAAAAACATTTATGAAAGCAAATTAGAGTTAAATATCAAAATTCAAGTAAAAAGACATACCTTCTGCTGATTTTATGCTGATTGCATTAACAAAGCCAAAATGACAAAAAACAAAACACAACTGAAGTGAAATGAACAAAAATGATGTTCATGAGGGGTAATGCTGGGTCATTTTCTATATATTTATATGCAAATGCTTATTTTTTGTTGTTTGTATAATCAATTGGAATAAATAAAAACACTTTCACTGTCATGATTCACATGTATTCGACTTAAATCTGCATTTTTTAAACAATTAAAAGTTTTTAAACAAGTTTGAAATATGTTTGAAATATTTTTTTTAGTGCTAACAAAATCACATTTTGCCGTTTCACTACAACATGCATGTGATCCACAGTAAAACATTGACCTCATTGAACAGGTTTCAAAAAACTTCAAAAAACTAAATCAGATCAGGAACAGAAGTTTAATTGTTTACAATATTAAAAACAGCAAATGTCTACAAACAAATGTTTATTTGCAGAACAACATAAAACAACAGGAAGAAAACAACAGTGTGTGTGTGTCAAAGTTTGTTCCATACTACAAGAGAATTACAATGATTCATCAATATGTACAAAATAAATGAGAAGTGTGTTTGTGTGTGTGTGTTAGTCTCGCTGCTCCATCTTGACTTTAGGTGGCTTCAGGAAGGTTCGGTTCTTCTTTTCTTTCTTAGTCTTTCCTTTGGCCTGGAAGTTTCTCCAGCTGTCCACACGTCCATCTCGACTGTCCTGAAAGAGACAGAAAAACAGACGCTCATCTTTCAGTTCAGTCAAAGATTCAGATAAAAACAGATGTGGTCCTAAAATAAGAGTCACAATTAGGTTTTTCCCTCTGCTGAAGGTTTTTGTGAGGGCTGAAGTAAAAAAGGCAAACGTGCTGAAGCAGAAAATGGACTGAACCTCAAAGTTTTTCTGCCACTCTCTCTCTCTTTTTGCTCGTTCCTGCGTCTCAATCTCCTCCTCTCTCTGTCTTTTTCTGTAATAAGAGAGAAGCTGATTCACATTTTGTTTATATCACACAGCAGATCATTCAGTGTTACAGAAGCTCTGAACGTGTGTGTCTTTCTTACCTTTCATGCATATCCTTTGCGTCCCGCTCTTTTCTCTTGATCTCCAGCTCAGCAAAGAGTTTCATGGTCTGTTTATAAACCGCCTGTCTGAACTACAAACACACACAACAAACGTCGGGTCAGTACTTTTAGACATTTTGCTGTCAATTTTGTTTTCGAATGGAAGAACATCGTGAATAAGCCTTTAGGTCACGTTTATGATTGTCCAATTTGCTGATCTGATGCTAGGGTTTATCACTTTAAAAACACACGGCTGAATCAAGTACCAGCTCAGGGTCGTCCTCCTCCACGTCTATGGGCTTCCCGTCTTTCTTTAATTGCTTCTTTTTCTGAGTCACCTGAGCAGTCATACGTCACATTAACATCATTAACACAGTTCACCCGAGCGGTCAAACGTCACATTAACAGAATAATAGAAACACTAAAAACTGATGTTTCTCTCACCATGTGTTCCACATACTCCTTTCCTGCATGAATCACATCTAAAGCTTTCTTCTTCTGCTCAGGTTCCAGCAGCAACTTATAGGCTTTATCAACCGCTAGAAACACACAAACACACACTTCAACACTGCAGAAAACAATGTAAACTTTATCCAGAGATGTGCTGTTTGTGCAGATAATTCATTTGCGTGTATGTTGCTTTGGCTGTGCTTCTTTTCTCTCACACCAGTGTCACCATACTGAATTGCAAAAACAATGACAGCTAAACACTTACACTATTACGTCATTAGATATCAGAAATGGATTCTGAGTGATACATTCTGAATGACATCACTCATGTTTACCTTCAAAGGCCAGCTGGGCTCGGTCAGCATCATCCTGATTCTTGTCTGGATGGACCAGAATAGACAACTGACAACAGACAGACAGACAGACAGACAGACGAGCGTGAGACACACAAACACTGTCCCATGTTTCTTGGTTTTTGACCACACCATGTTTATTTTAATGGAGTACCTGTCGAAATCGTTTCTTCAGCTCTTCATCTGTGGCATCAGGATCAATCTGAAGCACCTGCACACAACAAACATCAGCAATTCTCTCTCTCTCTCTCTCTGAGTGATTATTGAATGATGAATAACATTAACATTTACATTTGGATGAAAGCGACACCTCAGAAGAAGGCAAGAATAATAATATGACAAGAACATAAACAAGCCTGAAGTCTTTCTCACTTCAAACGGGTTCAGATTGAAGTATGAAGCTCCTGGTCTCAGTAATCTCTCAATCTGCTGTTTAGATGTGAACACGGAATCTCTCTTCTCGATCTGTTTCACCTGCAGCACAAACACATCAGCAGCACAAACACATCAGCAGCAGCACAAACACATCAGCAGCACAAACACATCAGCAGCACAAACACATCAGCAGCAGCACAAACATCAGCAGCAGCACAAACACATCAGCAGCAGCACAAACACATCAGCAGCACAAACACATCAGCAGCAGCACAAACACATCAGCAGCACAAACACATCAGCAGCACAAACACATCAGCAGCAGCACAAACACATCAGCAGCAGCACAAACACATCAGCAGCAGCACAAACACATCAGCAGCAGCACAAACACATCAGCAGCAGCACAAACACATCAGCAGCAGCACAAACACATCAGCAGCACACACACATCAGCAGCAGCACAAACACATCAGCAGCAGCACAAACACATCAGCAGCACAAACACATCAGCAGCAGCACAAACACATCAGCAGCAGCAGCAGCACGTGGCTCTTTATTGTGACACTCGGAACAGACAGTTTGTGATGATGATCAGATTCAGAGTTCGTGTGTTTGTTCGGATATTTTCTCTTAGTTCTTGTGTGTTTGTATACTCTGTTGTTCTATATTTACTCGTATGTTTAATAGTGTTGTATATGTTTATTCTCACCTCTGAATAAAAGGTCTGAAACGCTTCTTCACCGCTGCCGCCCGGCGCGCCTCCGCCTGCAGCCGCCATCTTACTGTCGTGGCGTCACCGGATACGCGTCATCGCAGACAAAATTATGGTCGTTTTGAAAATATGTACGTCACCTCAATTCTACTTTGCTTCTTCCAATTTTACTTTTATTGCATTCCATTTATATCAGTACCAAATCCAGAGAAAATGCTCAACTCAAAAGGCTTTAATAACCAAATAAACACAATTAAACATGTCTTATGAGTCTGTGTGTGTTTCTACATAAATCATGTTGTTTTAAAGCAGATTGCATTAAAAAAAGATTTGATTTATGCCCCTTGACTTTATTTTTTGCGTCAATAGTGAGTAATCGCACTAAAAGATGATTGGACAGAATGAAACACACAAACTATTTCTATTGGTTGACTGTCTGTGCTGCTCAGTGTGACTCTCAAAAGAGTTTAATTCATGAGAACATAAAAACGATAATATAATAAAAAATAATTTGATTAGTTTTGTGTGTTGAATATACATGAGCATATAGTGCTGACCTACAAAGAACATGACTTGTGTACATCATGAGACAAAGCAATGGCACTGATATACTTAGTTTTTAGTTCATACAGCTGAAAAGTGCACTTTAGTCTGGGACTAGACTAGACTTAAACCATCCCATAGTGTTTAAACAAGCGCTGCATCCACAGAAATCAACAGAAATATTTCACCCTTAGACTCTAGACAGACACAAACATTACAGTCACCCACATACAATAAAACAAGATATTCACACTGAATCTAAAGCTCATTGAACAAGAGGAAGTTGCTCAATTGAGTTTTATTGAAACAACAAAAATAAAAGTTATAAATACAAACATCAGACCAGCCGGCCGCAGCTCTTAAGGTAAGCCAGACCAAACCCCCAAATGAAAAAAAAAAACATCTGAAGTTATAATATCAGTATATCAGTTTTTAAAAAACACAATTCAACTACTTCTAGAAATGCTAACAGACACGTTTAACAGCACTCCTGCTACAAAACTTTTTCTTCTTGTGGATTCTTTTCTCCACTTCTGCAAAAAAACAAAAACAAAGAAAAACTAGGATGAAAATCAAGCTCTAATCAACAGCCAATATTTACAGCGAGTCTCTAACGCCACTAGTACTGAGAGAGAGAGAGAGAGAGAGAGAGAGAGAGACTGGAGGACTGTGGGAAGGAGGACACAATCTTTCCGAACACCATTTCATAATTTCATCGTCTTCACACGCGTACGCTTGCTGGGAAATCAGTATCTTCTTTAAAACGTTCATCGTTGATTTTAAAACAAGAAAAAACGCAGGAATAAAAGTGATCTGAGATAAACGTTCTGCTCGTGTCAGAGCGTGAGGGTGGAGCTCAGAGCCGTCACATACATTCAGCTCTTTAGCCGATCAGGATGTGAGAAGTCAATTGTGGATCACGGACAGAATCTACGAGGGGATCGGAGAATAGAAAAGTCTAATAAACAACGCTGGCCAATCACAGGTCTGTATCTCAGGAGGAGGGTGCGTCTGGATGCCTTTTTTACCGTCAAATACCTTTCACGGATGATCTACTTCCACTGCTGCCCGTAGGAATCTTGGGAGAACTCGAGCGTGTCGTTGCTGTAACCATAGTTACCGGAGTAATCGGAGCCCTGCTGCAGGGGTTGTTGGGCGATGGGCTGTGAGCCCCAGTTTTGCTGGTTGGTGGTCTGGCGACGTTTGGAGTCCGGCTGGTTAAATACATCCGCCTTCCTCTTCCCACCGACGTTACCGCCGCGGTTACCTCGTGCGCCTCGAGCGCCGCGGCTCCTCGGAGGCTGAAAGGGCCCGCCGCGTCCCCCGCGGCCGCCCCGACCCGCTCCCATGGGAGCCCCGCCTCTCGGTGGATAGCCGCCTCGGCCGCGAGCCGCCGGAGAGGCGCGAGCTCGGGGTGGAGGCGGAACCCCGCGGCTGCCGCGACTGCCCCGCCCTCTCATCGAGTAACTGTCGTCGTAACCGTAGTATGGGTCGTCGTAGCCACCCCGGTAGTCGTGATAGTCGTAAACGTAGTAATCGTCGTAGTAATCCTCGTAACCGTAGTAATCGGGGGGATAGGCGTAAGCTCCTCGTCCTCCGCGGCCACGCCCACGCCCCGGAGGAGGCATGCGAGGAGGAGCGTAATAGTAATAGTCATCATACCTGCACAGGTGGAGACAGAAAACATTAGAGTAAAGCAAGGCTGTTTGTAAATGTGACCCACGTTATTAAAATGAGTCAGAATGCACACGGTTTGATTTTGATCTATGGGCAAAATAAGTGAAAACTTTTGGCGAATTTGAGGTTTTCACAAAAATAAGTTTATTAAGTCCTCGTCGAGCAATTCCAATGTTTCAAATAGTAATTAAACATCTAAAATGATCTTACACGCATTACAAATGTTGCGTGTCCATCTACTGGAAACAACGCACTTAGGCTGACGTTTTGGTTTCACTTTTAAAAATGAACAGGAATTAGAGATAAGATTGCAGGACCTGATTGATGTTAAGTGTGCGACCCTGATACACACATATACACAGAATTACCGTTTAAAAAATATCTGTCTTGATGAATCTTCACACAAACATAATCTGTTATGTCTTAAGTGAATGTTTGATTTATTGTTAGGGGAAAATATCTGATCCCATTTTTGATCATTTGCTCATTGCGACTTAATTTGCCAGCACAGGTCACAAATGTTTGTCGATGTGTTTTTAAAGGCTGTATTTTTCACCCCATGTTTCTGCTGGTTAATCTCGCTGCTTGTCGTTCTTTCCTCTTTTTATCCGGAGGCTTCGCCAGCACAATCTCAATCTCCTCGCCACCGAGCTCTTTCCCGTTCATCTCCTGCATCGCCTGGACAACAAACAAAAAACATGTTAAATGTTATACCTGTTTCGCTTGCTTTCTTTGTTCAAAGTTTGTTAACCCTCACAAACAGTTTTGTTTTTGATTACTCACAAGAAATAAAGGATTCAGATCAAAAACACTTTTTTCTATTCTGAACTGGCTTGATGTCAGTAATGTAAGAGGCGATTGTGGTCCACTGCTGAGAATTTTACCTTGACGGCAGCATCACGCTCCTCAAAGTGAACAAACGCATAGTCTTTCAGCTTCTTGACACGCTCCAGTTTACCAAACTGTGAGAAGGTTTTTTCCAGTAGCTCTTCTGTGACGGGAGTGGCCAGTTTACGGACAAACAGCACCTTCACCTAATGTAACAAACAATTACCACCACACAATCAATCCATACCAACAACAGCACAATGTAAAAGACCTGAAGGAACATCACCATCATCACGTGCTTCACGTGTTTAACAGACACAGTTACTCGCCTTGGCCATGACCTCGGGGTCAGGTTCAGCAACCGGGTCGGCCCATTCTACTGTCACAGGGTTACCCCAAACCTTCACCTTCCCGCTCATGAGCCTACGGCGTGCCTGAGCCGCCGATTTATGATCTTCATACTCCAGAAAACAGAAACCGCGATTCTTCTTTTTATCATCTGGCTGAGTGTACAAGATCACCTCCTGCAAACCCTCTGACACACACGCACCCACACACGTCAGTCTCGGTCGCAGGACACCGGCCGCATCCAAACCCGTGTTCTCTGGTCCTCACCTGTAACTTTGCCAAAGTCTTCCAGGATGCTCTCCCTCGTCTTATTCTTTGGAATAGATCCGACAAAGAGACGATTATTGGCCACAGAGATGCACACACCCAGATATTTCCCAGAGCGGATCTCATAGTTGTCACACTGAGGAGATATAAACACATTATATAAGCTACACAAAAAAAACAGAAACACTGAGAGGTACCATGATCAGACAGGTTTCCTTCAAGTTTAAAAATAGCTGGACAGACATAACAGAAAGAGAGAAAAGAGTGAGATGTGAAGCAACACATAGAGACCTACAAATTCTGTCCAATAACAAAAATCATAACACAGAATAAATTCACATTAAAGCCTGCGCGTGTGTGTGTGGTCACTGACCAGTTTGACAGCTTCCTGCGCAGCGTCTTTGCTGCAGAAGGTGATGAAGGCGTAGCCGCGATTCTGACCCGTGAGCGGGTCCATCATTAACCTCAGATCCCAGATGGGACCTGCCTGCTCAAATAGAGGAACCAGCTCGTCCTCATACAGGTCACGAGGGATCTTTCCCACAAACACCTGCAGAATTCAAACATTCTTCAGACCCGATACAGAAGTGACGGAACTGAACGTGTTGAATTTAGAGTAAGAGAGTAACCTCGGTGCCAATGCCCGGCTGCGGGCCCGAGAACACTTCCTCTGGGGGAGGGCCGCCATACTTTCTTTGTCCTGTTGTGACATCTAGAGTGTATCCGGTCCTCTCCAGCAGAGCCTACGAGTTTAAGAGATGACATTAAAGTGAGCAGTATCACACTCCATCATTATACTGAAAGCTCCGCTGAACTTATACTGACATCATTCTGACCTGAATAACAACTGTGTGAGATACGTACATACAAAATGAAAGGATCTCACCTTTATCTTGGACTCATCAGGACCCTTTGTTGACTCCTGAACTTTATTGCCTTGTTTTTCTCTCTGTCTGTATGTCTTCATTACACCACACAAGAAAGCACTTTTATTCTGCACCGAGTCATAGGGAAGATTACAGACCGGGTCCATAAAACACAAGCTTGAGGTGAACATAAATTGTATAAAACCGTTTCTAGCCCGTGACTGACCTGCACGTGAGAGAGATCAGACTCTTTGAACTGCATCAGGACCGACAGCGCTCCCTCCTCATTAAACTCCCGCAGGGCGTCAAGCGCTCGCTCATCTAAATCAGCGTACGTCACCAGACCTGAAACACACAGACGACAGCGAGCGGTTTACAGCTCAATAATGTGTTAGCTGGTGCGAGGGATTGACAAGAAGAAGATTCCATGAGATTTACAGTTATTTCTGTGGAAGAGCCGTCCGATTACACTTCTACAAAAGCTATGATAAATCACATGATGAATCATGAACACACAAACTATGAATGTCAATACTGATTTTAAGTTTCAGCTCACGTGAGAACGTCAGACAAACTCACCCGTCTGAAAGATGTTGTCCAGACTCTCAGCGACCTTCTGCGGCAGTCCAGCGTCCAGCAGCGTCTGATAGTTTTCTGAGTGTGAACCCGACACATCCATGGGCTCTTCTTCCTCCTTCACCAGACCAGAGCTGCCGTTCACCTCAGCAGCCATTACTCTAACACACACACAGACACACACACACACACACACAGACACACACACACACACACACACACACACACACACACACACACACACACACACACACACACACACACACACAGACACACACACACACACAGACACACACACACACACACACACACACACACAGAGACACACACACACACAGACACACACACACACACACACAGAGACACACACACACACACAGACACACACACACACACACACAGACACACACACACACACACACACACACACACACACACACAGAGACACACACACACACACACAGACACACACACACACACACACACAGACACACACACACACACACACACACACACACAGACACACACACACACACACAGACACACACACATCTTTTATATTGTATGATGTAATCCTCACTCAATTCATAAATCTTTCTGCATTTATACATTTTCAACATGAACATCATCTCATGTGATTTATAGTGTTAACTGTTAACATGACTGACACTCTATATTACGATCTTATCACAACATTCTCACATGATGTACATCACTAGAGTATATCAACTAATAGATCTTCTTCAGGTTACTGACATACAGAATAAAGCAACACAACACTGTCCATGACATCATAATATCATCTATTACCATCGGAAAAACAAAAGATGACAAAACACACACATTTATAAACAATGTAAACACACAGACCGTCTTTCTCACACGCACGCGCAGCGTTCCGCCCCCCTCGCGCTTGAGGCTAGCAGTGCACGATGCTAATGTGCGCGTTTCTGTATTCGCGCGCTCGTGTTTGCGTTACGGATCATTAGGTTGTTTTAGACGCGTCCGGTAGCGGTCACACCTCCCGCCGCTCTCACAATAAACCCGGTAAACGATCAAAGCGGACAGACGGAGCTTCCCGCGCCGCGCGCGCGGCCTACATCAACAGCAATGCGAGACAGACACAATTCAAAGCCCACAAACCCGCCAAAAACGCCCACCGCACGCACTTACCGCGATTATGTTCACCAGACGGCACGAGAGAGCGGTCGAGCGCGCTCAGTCCCGGTTCATCAACGGCAGAACTCACCGAAATACGGTCAAATCTCCTCAGATGAACCCACGAGACAGCGCGAGACAGTCCCGTCGCTCAAACAACAGCGCCACTTCCTCGCGCGGCGGACCGGCTGCGTCACGGCGCACGGGACGCTGGAGCGTGCCCGCACAGACTGCTGATGGGCGGGGGCGCCATGCTCGTGCACGACTGCAGTGGACAAATAAGATTTACACAAAACAATTGAGTGAATAAATGTCTTATACAGTTTATAATAAACATTCTTACTTACCAAGTTTACATGATTTTAATGATGCAATAAAGTAAATAAGTTGATCAATATAATAACCCTAAACTGATAACACTCACTTAATCGATGTATCAGTATGATATAAAATATGAAAGTGAGTAAATAATGATTTAATATGTGGATGTCTATTGGTTTTATCTCTATAGGACATGCTCAGTTGTAAGAGGCTTTGCAATAACACAAACACATAACAAATTCATTCTTTAAATATGTGTATAGATTATGAGTGAGAGATAATCTCAATATAATGTCAATATCACTGACATTTATGCTTTGATCCACAGCGTCTTGCAGTGCATTCAAGCTATAGACGTTGAACATTAACAACTTAATGCTGTTTTAAGTCAATGTATGTCAGACTGATCAATTCACCAGATGACTGTTTGATTATATCAGAATCAGTTTCTTACTGTGAGTTTACAGCACACACATGCAGAAATATATACTACACAGGGTTTGGTTCATTCGTAGATGACAGAAGACAGCAGGTCTTTGCAAACATTTATTCATAAAGCATCTAATCATGATGGATTACAGGCAATTAGAGAGATTTCAGTCGTCATGTTTCAGTTTTCTGATTTTGCCCTTGTGTCTGTCGATCTCTCTCTGCAAACGCTCAATTTCCTTCTTATGATGGTCGATCTCTTCTTCATGATGTTTTCTTAAGGCTGCAAGCTGTTCCTTTTCCTTTTGCCTGTTAACAAACATCAACATCTCTGTTACTCTGTAAAATCCATTCTCTAAGACTCATTTACTTACATTCAATGGTTTTCATTTGAAGAAGTAAAAAAAAGTTTCAAGTCTCTGATGATTTAATAACAGTGAAATCTATTATACTTAAGCTTATGACAGGCAGCAGTCAAACACACAATGTTCTAGAGTTATTGTGTGACGGTGATATATTACAGTAATATACAAACATAATAAAACATAAAGTTGTAACTCACTTAAAATAGCGCTCCTCTTCAGCTGCTTCCTTCTTCCCGAAAGCTCCTCCGGCCTCCCTCACTGACCCACCTGCACCTCCTCCCTTACCAGCACCTGAACCCAGATCACCCAACTACACACAGACACACACACACACGCGCACAGACGCACACACACACACACGCACACACACACACACACACGCACACACACACAGACACACACACACACACACACACACACAGACACACACACAGACAGACAGACAGACAGACAGACAGACAGACACACACACACACACACACAGACACACACACACACACACAGACACACACACACACACACAGACAGACACACACACACACACACACAGACAGACACACACACAGACACACAGACACACACACACAGCACACACACACACACACACACACACACACACACACACAGACACACACACACAGACAGACACACACACACACACACACACACACACACACACACACACACACACAGACACACACAGACACACACACACACACACACACACACACACACACACACAGACACAGACACACACACACACACAGACAGACAGACAGACAGACACACACACACACACACACAGACACACACACACACACACACACACACACACACAGACACACACACACACACACACACACACACACACACACACACACACAGACACAGACACAGACAGACACACACACACACACACACACACAGACCACACACACACACACACACACACACACACACACACAGACACACACACACACACACACACACACACACACAGACAGACACACACACACACACACACACACACACACACACACACACACACACACACACACACACAGACAGACAGACAGACAGACAGACAGACAGACAGACAGACAGACAGACAGACAGACAGACAGACACACACACACACACACACACACACACACACACACACACACACACACACACACACACACACACACACACACACACACACACACACACACACACACACAGTTATTTCTTTGTGTGTTTAGTGATACTGCTTACACAGTTGACTTCACTATATCATCCTGCCAGTGAAGTCGATCCAGTCATGTGGTTACGGTTACTTCACTATAGATCATTGACAATCAGAGCTATAAAGCGCTCGTGAAATCACACTGCTGTACCTGTTCGGATCCCATCCGGATGTGTGAGGTGAAATATCCTCTCAAACTGCTCCTCAGCAGTCGGGCCATGTCCGATAAAGTCTATATGATTATATGGTCAAGTTGTCCTTGTTCGGATCGGAACACGGAAATAAATGAAGCAGAGAATATAGAGAAGAAGCCACTGCGCTGAACATCTGCTGCCCCCCACCGGCCCGGAGTGCCATAATACATTTACATTTACATTTAGTCATTTATCTGACGCTTTTATCCAAAGAGACTTACAAATATTAGGAGACAATGAAGCGACACATCAAAAGCGGCAACAATAGTATGAAGAAGTGCTTTACTAAGTTTACAAAGTAATGCAATACTAGAGAAATACCTGTAGAGGGAAGAAGAGAGGGTTTTTATTTTTATATATGTATTATGGTGTCAGGTGTTGGTGGAAGAGGTGTGTTTTAGTAGTTTTTAAAAGAGGTGAGAGATGTGACAGATGGGATTGTGTTAGTGAGATTATTCCACAAGCAGAGAACAGAGAAGAAGAAAGAACGAGAGAGAGATTTAGTGCCTTCTGTGAGGGAAACACCAGTCCATGTTCATTCACTGAGCGCAGGGTTCTGGATGGGTTGAGCGCAGGGTTCTGGATGGGTTGAGCGCAGGGTTCTGGATGGGTTGAGGGCTGAGGCGTGAGGGTTCTGGATGGGTTGAGCGCAGGGTTCTGGATGGGTTGAGCGCAGGGTTCTGGATGGGTTAAGCGCAGGGTTCTGGATGGGTTGAGCGCAGGGTTCTGGATGGGTTGAGCGTAGGGATCTGGATGGGTTGTAGGTATGTAGAAGAGAGTTAAAGTATGAGGGTGAAGAGTTTGTAATAATAAACACACAACATTTATTCAGCTATTAATACTTATTCATCTACCTTTAAAAAATAACCATGATTTAACTATAGTAACATTTGGTTGCCACAATGTTAAGAAACTTGTAATTAATGTAATTATTGGACAGCATATTTACATTTTATGCACAGTTTTATTTTTCAGTTCTAGCTATATTTTGTGCTATATTCATCTGTGCTGGATACAGTCTGTTTTTCTTTCTGCCCTGTATGTCTGTATGCACAGCTGCACATCAGATATGTATTATTTATTATAAACTCTTTACAATAAAATCATTTCAGCAGTTGCTCAAAAACATAATCATAATAAACTCTTCGGTGTCATGTTATCTGTGCTAACAGCTGTAGTGACAGAATAAATCATCTCAATTAAATCAATTTTAAACAGCTACACTCCTCTTAGTTGAGTGTGTGGTCAGGAGTTTATGTGCTTGCATCCCTCACTCACTCACTCACTCACTCACAATAGAAGAAAGGTTGTCAAGGCAACGCGTTCCGGAAGCAGTTGACCTTGACATCCATCCGCATCATGGACGGTAATGACCTGCCGGTGACGTCATCTGACTGCTAGAACGACATTCAGTTCTCATCAGCACTTCAGATTCTGATTCATTCTGACATAATAAATCATAATTATTCTCCTGCATCAAACAGTTATTTTCAGTGCTATTCATCAGTAACCTTTTCAGTAACTTTTTGCATATTGTAGTCAGATATAAAGTGAAATAAAATAGCTGGTAAGTGCACTTCTAGAGTGTTTGAAGGTGTTCAGAAGAGGGCAGTGTTCTCTACCCAATACCGTCAGACATTCATGAAACATTTCTGACAATTATGAAACCAGACAGAAAAATCTTTTTTTAATTGTATATATCATTTTAGAACATGACAGACATCAAACACAAATTTTACGTCATGAATCATGATGTCAGGACTTTCTCCATCTAATTCTCTAGGTCAGAGGTTACTTAACTTCTTCTCATTAGAATCTCAAGTACCAACAAAATATTCTAAAAATGGAAATATGGGGATTAAAAACACATTTGTTTTCTTTCAGGGGAGTTTTTATTTTCCTTGTTATAGTATGAATGAAATGTAGGGTTAATAGCAATGCCACAATAACTGATGGGATTATATTTTAAACGTCATTAATTGGACTGAATGTTTTTTTTTAAATGTCATTTAACACAACAGCCAAGTGTCTTTGCTTGACTCACAGTTTGATTTAAATCTCTGATCTAGTTCTTCTGCTGTTTTTGACCCTTTTAACACCTTTAACAGCAGAGTTATTTATAGTGATTTCACAAAAAAATTCTTTCAAGTTAAAATACGATCATAATTATTAGCTAAAGCATGAAGAAAGAGACGAGTATGACATCAGTCATCAGATCTAACCTGCACAAACCTCTTCAAAGTTCTCAGTAAGAGGAGGTGTGTGATACAGATGAACTCAGAGAGCATCCGGACTCTTTATATGGACTTCCGGAAGGTTTGCTGCCCTCAAATGATATGTTCCCTGTTTCTTCTGGCTGTTCCACTTCTGCTGTTGCCAATGGCAATGGTATCCTGGCAACCGTCTGCAGAACGATGATATAGTGAGGTCATTCTCACAGTCCGTTTATAGTCTTTACATAAAATCATACAAAATAAATCCTCTGCTTTTTGATGAAAGTAAATGCAGATATTTTGAACTCATTTGTAAGTTGATGAATGATAAATGTAACTAAAAAGCAGCACAGGGTCACTGAAGACTGCCGTCAGTAACGGACGAGTCCAATGAGACACAAACACATCAAAGTTATTCAGATCCTCAATTATTTCACATGTCTATTGTACCATAAAAACACGCTGTTACTTTTTCTCACAGTTTAGAAAGAGAAAATATTCAAACATGTAAAATATTCAAACTGCAAAAATGAAAGTCACAATGTTTGAGATTATGTGGTGAACTCTGACATTTAGTTGCCACTAGAAGTCATGAGGGTAAAAACTAAATGAAAAAAAAACCCCCACTCATACACACCTAAAGTATACTTTGACACGGGGCATATGTGTGTGTGTGTGTTTTAACAGCATCACAGATATTAAGAGACGTCATTCTGAGTGAAGCAGCAGAAAAGCACACACAAAGCCACTGCTGCACAGATGAGCAGATGCTGCATCTGTTGCTATAGCAACCTGCTGCAGAGCCTGAATGCTTTATGTTGTCGTGGTGATGATGGTGAGTTTTCAAAAACAAAAATAACAGCTGTACATTAAACACGTTTAATACAAATATGCAATTCAGCATACTATTGATATATGATTGTTTGGTTTTCATGTTTTATAATTACAATGTACTTATACTGTATATTATATGGTGTAACCCTCACACTACCCCTAAACACAAACCCTAACACAAACCTTTCTGCATTTATACATTTTCAACATGTTTTTCTCATGGAGACCAAAGAAATGTCCCCCCAATCTCAAAAGCTGTACATGCACCTCAGGGGTTAAAAATGTAGAGTACAATGCACCGTAAGTTGCTTCGGATAAAAGCGTCTGCCAAATGCATAAATGTAAATGTACAAACACAGACACACAAAGTTGTGTTGGCGGTTAAGAGCTCTTTCCTGCAGAGCAGATTGTGGTCTGAACTCTGTTGGCATTTGACTGTGACGCAGAAACACAGCTGTATTCCCTGAGCACCACTTTCACATTAAAGCCACCCAGATCATGTGATTCACAATTTTCAACAGCGCAATTACTTTCTTTTGGTTAGAATGAAACAAAAACCCACACAAAGGGTTTGAGTGGCACATTCAGCATTGAGTGAAAGCTGTTCTGCGTTTACATTCTGTGACACCAGAGCTGCACTGTATTATCACTGACTACATGACACACAGGAGAACGGAAATGACCATTAGACAACACATCATCATCAGAAATCACCACAATCTTCATAAAATATCATCGTCATCATTACCGCACACTTCTTTTATCATCTTCATCATGAGCATCACTATCATTATTTCAACCACTATCATCATCATCATCATCATGAAGTAATGAAGTGCTTCTGCTTGCTGGATTTTCTCCATTGCAGTCAGCATGTTAACACAGATGCTGTGTAATGTCTCTTTCTCTGATCTTTAATGGTTTCACAGCACAGCTCTGTTAAAGTTTTTATTTATTTAACCAGCAACACTTCATTTAGATTTTAGAAAAAGAACTGTTGTTTCAGTTGAAATAATGTAGCTGCTCAGTAGAAATAAAGCTGTTTCTACATTATTTATGATGAGTATGAAGTTGTATGAACTTTCATTCATTTAATGCTTCTTTTTGTTTGTACTTGTTGTGTTTCAGTTTCAGTCATATACAGATGAAGTGAAACCCTGACCCTAAACGTTTACACGTTCACACCTTGCAAAAATTGTGAAAATTATTGTTTTAATTCAGCACTGTCCTGAACAAATGATTAAACTTGGAGCACGTGCAGATAATTGAACCAGCCAATTTATCATCAGTAATCACATTGTCTGCCCTATCATCGCAAGAGAGAACCCCTTTAAATAACCATGCAATGTACAATACAGTGCCAAAGTCAAGTGAAAAGGTTTAGGCACATTTGTAAAAATGTAGTAAAGTAAGTATGTCATAAATCGTCAATTTCATTTATCAATAAACTTCTATTAACTAAGTCAAATCAATATTTGGTGTAAGAGCGTGAGAGCTTTGTTTTAGGTACACTTGCACATAGTTTTTCAGCTAGCTTTGCAGTTAGGCTTCATTTAATGTAAAATAGTAATATAATTATGTATATAAATACATTTTACAATAATAATAAGAACTAAATAAAGATCTACAGGAAAATGAAGTACAGTCTAGCACTTTGGATGTTTTCTAGTGTTCTAGTTTAATGTTTAGAGTTATTCTCTTTGTGATATGGGTTGGCTGTGTCATGAGTTTGAGATGCAGAGATTATACAGATGATCTGATGAATGAAAACCACACACCGTGTCAGTTTGATGTAGTTTATTTTATTAGAAATGAGACACTTTCACCTGTAGTTCTTCAAAGTGTACAATCACAATATGAAGTCAAATACACAGAGACATTCTGCTGCTGGAGATCCAGACTAACTTTAGGAAGAAAACAAACTCAGATGTGAGGAAGGATATAAATCCACACGCGCACATAGTCTCACACACACACACAGACACGGGTTTATAAAACGAGATTATACAGATGGAAGAAAGATTCAGTGTCTCAACTACATGAGGAAATCAAGTACAAAAACTCAAGAGCGTTTTCCTGAAGCACAGTTCAATAAATCTATAAGCTATAACTCTGTGTTTATATAATATATATATATATATTCTTTCCTGAAATGTCCGTTAGCAGCAAGACACAGTGTCTTGGGTTGTCCATTTTTTCCATCTCAGTTGGAAATTGCTCATATAGTCAATAAACAGCTCTAGAAATATGATAGAAAAGTCTGAAAATGATACTAAAAACTTGTCAAGGTTCTTACTGGGGCATCGAGCATCTGTCCTTGTATTGTGCTGATGTCACACAGTTGGTTGAGCTGGAGTCTCACACGTCATACCATGTGCTGTCTGATCCAATCAAGCAGAAAAGTCACTGCTGCTCCGCCTTCAAATCCCCCAGAATGCCATTCAAAATTCACATTATTAATCAGACTTCAACATCAGTCGTTCATTCTGTCGTCTTACTGCTACTGATTTGGGGATGACTGAAATATTCACGCAGCACTTAAAAACAAACTTAAGAAAAAGAACCAATTCGACAACAAGAGGAGAAACATAACAAACCATAAATCATAATTAAGATTAAACAAGAAAATAATTATTAATAATAATAATAATAATAATAATAGTATTTTATAATAGTGACAGAAGGAATAATGGAAAGTAAATGTTCAGCTCTTACAGTCTTTTACAGTACAATTATAACCCCAAAATTTTAACGGAAGCTTCCAGAAGCAAAAACCACAGCGAGTTTCAGTTCACGTGTGTCTGTTTGGCACAGTCTGAAGAAAGGCTTGTTGGAGACGTCTGTCTCCTGATGCTCCAGAAGGGCCAAACTCATGAAGCCCTACAGCAGGAAGATTCAACCATTCCCAAACTGGAGTCACAGAATAACGAAAGGGCTCAGGCAGGTGTCCACACCCCTACCGGAGCAGATGGAAGAGCGTCAGCCAAATCTCTCCTCAAACAGAGCAACTAAAAGAGTTTGGCTCTGTTTGGCTCTGCCCTCCAACGACTCACGTTGAGCTGAGAGCTGCTACCGAAGCCAGAGAGAGACACAGATTCAAATGACAGACGGGTACAGCACGTTTCCCTCTGCATTTACTCCTCCTGTTCTGCTCTCCTCCTTCCAGAATCAACAGCAGACGAGGTGTTTCGGCTCACAAGTCAAGCCCTCACACCTCTGTCTGCAGGTCGATAATATCCTGGCCCACGAGGGGGATGGTGGCTCCGGCCTTCTCCCATTCCACACCCTGGAGATCTAGAGAAGACGCCTGCAGCGGCTCCAAGTCTTTCCTGACCCAGCCTGGAGGAGACGCCTGAGACCTGCTCATGGTCTCCCACGAGCGATCCATCGGACCCTGCTGCTTATCCTGGATATCGAGAGGCGTAAAGAACAGAATTTATAAACAACCACAGTCCACAGCGGTCAAAAAACATCCTGTAGTAGATGTTCACGATCGGCACACTTACGCTGTGGTTTGTTTTGTCGCTGCCTGCTGAGGAGACGCTCCATCTTACCGACTGCGGAGAGAAAAAATAATGATTCAATTATTCTATAAAAAGCAAAGAGTGAATCTATGTAAGAAGAATTGTGATCAATCGTGACACATCTGGCTTTTATGTGCTTCTATCAGTCACCTTGCTGTCAGAGGCTGGAGACTCTCTGTCTTTCTCAGCGTGATGCATCTTCCTGTTGAGATCCTGGAACATGTTCTGATGGCGTTTTCTTGTGTGCATGATCTTCTACACAAGAGCAAAGAAACACACAGGGAATGTTAAGCAAGCCAAACCAATTCATAAAGAGATTAATCTTGTAGTGTAACACTATGTGTAGATCGAAGTGTGTGTGTTAGTAAACAATGTTCTCCTGACTGTCACCTTTCGTATAAAATGAAGAGAAAGACTTTGTATTTACCTCAAAGTCTAGTTCTGCATAGCGGGACTTCTGTCTCTGTGAAAGGGTAGACAAACCAGAGAAAATCTTTAGCATCACCGTTGCAATCCATTAGATCAATTTCTAATGGACAAGACATCTTACCCCCTCGCTGACCTCCAGAGAGCTCATGGACAGAGTGGAGATGGTTTCGCTCTTGGACATCATGGAGTTCATCGAGTCGAAGGTGTCGCCTAGACTGCTGGTCACGTGACTCTCGCTGGAGATGTTGTGGATGTTTTGAATAGGGGAGTCGCGCTCCGAGTAGGACACACTGACGCGATCGGCCGGTAGCGTTTTGACGGCGTAAGCGGCCTGCGGTTCTGCGAAGGTTCCGCTCATGTGCATAAGACGGGCCTGAGGCAGCTCGGTGCTCATGTTGTACTTGCTGGAGCCGCTGGAGTCGTCTTTGGGTTTGGAGCGCAGCGTGGAAGTGGTGTTGGGCAGAAGCACATAACCGCTGCCATCCGGACAGACGCTCTCGGCCTGAACCCGGGCCAGATCCGCGTCCAGCTGCTTGAAGAGCTCGCTTTCGCACACGTACACGGGCTTGCCGCATGACGGGTCCACACCGCGACCCTTCTCTCTGCGCAGGGTGAGCGTGTGGCTGGAGTATTCGGGGACAGGAGGAACGTGGCTCTTGCCGCTGGGGTTGGACGGTAGTGTGTGGAAATTTGGACCGAGGGGCAGAGGAAGCTGAGGAGGAGCCATCTTCTCCTCTGAGGAGCTCTTCATGCCACCTGACGAGGAACAGAGAGACGGGTCAAGTTTTATGTCTTTGTCGATTAAATTATGAAGCGTGTTCGACGGTCAAATGGGGGATGGATGTGCTGCGTGTGAGAGGAACGGCAAATGGCACCTCACCTGGTCGGTTTGAGTCAGCGTCCTTCTCGAAATCAGACTGAGGTCAAAAAAGAAACAACAAGACATATGACAGTTTAAAATACATTAGCTACCGTCGAAATACAACAGAATGTTTGCATGGGTTGATATGCACTCACCATGAGCTGCGTGTGGCCATTCTGCAGCGAGCTCCCGGAATCTCCGTTGCCATCATCTTTACGGTCCACAACACGACACTTCACTGCCTCCTGAACCTAAAAACACACACTTATAAGACTTCACGAACTAGAGCGTGCAATAATGTTTTGAAAATTATCTTGAGAAAAACAGGGCCGTCTGCATGCTCACCTCTCGACGCAGGATGCAGTGAACCATGACAATGATGAAACCCTCCAGAGAATCAAACACAGCGAAGAGGATCTGGAAGAGAGCGGATCGCCGGTCTGTGATGGCCAACACTGCAGACATCCACGTGAGAGCGAGAAGAGGCAGAACCACACACGAACTCCACAGCGATGCCCTGCAGGACGCAAAGAGGCATGTTCAATGAGCTATGTTTCTGCTGTGTGACGTTAACAGATGCTGTGAGTGCTGTGTGTGTATTCTCACCCAGCGCGCTCCTTCAGCTTCACATCAGTGATACCGTCCTTGGACACAAGCTTGTTGAACACTAAAATGCCAATCACCATGTTCACCTAAAACACACACACACACAGATGTCAGTGAACGCTCAACGCTTCGTGCGCAAAATGTGCCGTAATCATGAGTAGATTCTTACCAGTACAACAGCAGCGGCCGGACCCACAAATGAGTACAAGAGCCCACCCTCAAGAGATAACCAGCAGCTATACAGAGAGAGAGAGAGAGAGAGAGAGAGACAGAGAGAGAGAGAGAGAGAGAGAGAGAGAGAGAGAGAGAGAGAGAGAGAGAGAGAGAGAGAGAGAGAGAGAGAGACAGAGAGACAGAGAGAGAGAGAGAGAGAGAGAGACAGAGAGAGAGAGAGAGAGAGAGAGAGAGAGAGAGAGAGGAGAACGTTTTACACATGTTCACAAATGTGAATGTGGCATACATCTCATCAGCGTGTCATGTTAAAGAGACTAGGAATACTCACTAGTTGACTGTGCCGTAACCTTTAGCTTTAGTGAAACCAACAGAGACAGCGACGACTAAAGCAGGCAGACCTGATAGAGAGAGAAAGAGGGTTACACACCATAACCAGCTAAAGAAACACTGAAACACTCATGAACACACGCACTCACCCCAGCCCAAACACAGGAAGCGCTTGCGGATGATGCGATTCCGCAGGCGACCCGTAACGGCCATGTAGGACTGCCACGCCTCAGTCAGCACCCAGCAGAATGAAGACAAGAAGAAGAAATGCAGAAACGCCGCCACTAACGTGCACATCACCTGCGTGATACACAACCAGACATAAGTTAGTCAGAACTGAAGCGTAATGGTAAGAGGTCAGCGTCAGGATCGGGGGTCACCTCACCTTGTTGCGAGCTTGTGTCTGACCAATCAGAATGAGGGCGTTGGAGCAAATGATTGACAGACAGAAGTTAATGAGAATAACAGAGCGCTCAGAACGGATGTACCTGAGAGAGAAAACAACAGCCAATCAATCACCAAACCCGAACACTAAACCACTGATCAATCATTGAACAATGATTGTATGCGTCTTACTTCCACACAGAGACGTAGATGATAATGAGGAGGAGGAGCGTGAGCGATGACACCCCACATCCTACGATCATCGTAACCGACGGCAACAGAGACCTATCCATGTTCTGTGAAGAAACAAATAACATCAGTGTCAGTTCAGAGACACACTCCCTCAGGACAAGATGACAGAAATAGGGCAGCTCATGTGAAGGAGACATGAAGGAGATTTCTATATTGCCATTATCAAGGAAACTGGTCAAAAATGTTAAAATAACAACAACAATGAAATTTAAATGAACAAATGAAAACATGTTTGTATGCCCAGCAGGCGTGTGTGTGTGTGTACAGAGATGCATTCATTTTTGTTAAAACATTAACATGTCTGTGCACATATGCACACACACACACACACACACACACACACGCACGCACACACCTCGAGCGTGTGTATTCTACCTTCATTCGCCCTTGAAGCATTTACACTCACTCGCACACACTGAAGGTACGTAACAGGTCCATAACACGATATCACCCGTCAAAACAGAACGCGTCGACCAGAATCGCTCATTATAAACAGACGCGTCGCGCTGCAGCCCTGATAACCGAATTAAAGGGCACGAGAGAGAGACTGCGGATGCGGTTACCATGGCAACTGCCTTCTCGACACTGCGACAAGGCGAGTGTCTTCACATCTTTACACGAATGAAAAAACATATACATACACAACATACAACAACACACGAACAACACAACAATCACATCACGATAATAATCGATCCACATACATGACATCGTCTATCAGCTGTCAATCAAACATCATCATCACATACACAAACACAGCAAACACGCAGTGACACACGCGGCGAGAACGGAACACTTACCGGATCAGGGTTCGGTCGCGCGATCAGGGCGAATGTGGACAGTCCGTCACACACGCATGTGCTGCTCGAGTCGCGCGTTACCGATCTGCAGACGCGCGCGGACCAGGAGCCGAGCGGGGACGCGCTGCACACAAACACACACACACATTAGAAAGCTCGCTCTCTCCCTCCCTCTCTCTCTCTCTTTTTGTGTGTGAGTATATCTATATATCACAATCCACATCAGACAGCTTTATTATTGTACAGTGTTATTTTAAGTTGATTGTCATTCATATTACATTCATGATATTTGTGTGTTTCTGTCTAAAAGATTTTAGTGATGTTGTATTGCACTGATCTGAACAGAGTATCACATAAATAAACAAATAAATAAAGATATCAAATATGAAAAACAAATATGTCTCAATAACACATCTGTGTGTTTCTGTGTGTGAGAAGTGAAGAGTAACACACAATATTAATCATTAACTGCAATGAATGTCTGCATGTGTGAAGTTTAATAAAAGTTCAGATTAAAAATCAAGATGAATCATGCCAAGCCCATCTGCATGTCTGTGTTTGTGCGCGTGTGTGTGTGTGTGTGTGTGGGGGTAGCGAGAAAGAATTACAGAAGGGGTTTAAATGTGCTGTGAATATTCATGAGGTCATGAGTGATGTGTTGAAGAGGTCGGAGACTCACTTGAATATGATTATCAGTTTTTAGGGAGGTGTGAAGAGGACACACTGTACTTAGGGCACTAAAGTGGGTGTTGACCTTTCATACTGCAATAACACACACAATAGTGGTTCCACCCACCTGTCACTCTCGTCCCAGGCGATGCAGGTCTCATTAACAGTGCCCTACATACAGAAAGAGAGAGAGAGAGAGAGGTGAGAGGTCTGGTTTGGGGGTGTTTGTTCTGTGTCACATGTCACTTGTTCATGAAACACTTCACTGAAACACTTGATTATTTCATTAAAATGAACAGAAGTACTGATGATGTCACTGACTCTGGCCCAGATCTGTGATCGGTTACTCACATTGTGCAAGTGAGGAAACTCGATTTCGACCGGAGCCGACAGGAAACCGGGGTTGGGCTTTACTGTTACCGTGACAACCTTTGAGTTCAGCAGTGTGCTGTTGCTGTATGAGAAGGAAATCAAATGTCGTCAACAAATCCAATAATAATCACTGTTATCCATGACTCTATCCACACATGATCTGTGTGTGTCTTTACCTCTGAAAGGACAGAATTGGACCCAGATTTCTGTAGAGAACGATACCGGTCACAAAACCAGTGCTCTGCTCAGCATCTGAACACACATTCACAGCTGCATTAGTCTCAAGACATATGAGAAAATGTGTGTACATGCATGTGAGTGCGTGCGCGTACCTGGCACGTCCAGACTCAAGGCATTGCGGGATACAGTGATCTTCTCTTCTGAATTACGGACCCAATCGATCATCCCGCGCCAGCCCTTCATGGGAAAGGTCAAGTCAGAGGTCATTGCTCTGGGACGCTTCTGGATGCTGAGCTCTGATTAGACAGTCAGAAAACACCAGTCAGTAACACACAAACACTTACACACAGGGACCTGCTGATTTTATACCCGTCACCAGTTTTACACTCACCCAGATTCTCCGTAACCTCATAGATGTCCTGGAAATCTCTCATCTGATGTCCAATCATGTCAATGAAGTTTTCGACCAGTCTAAAGAACTCTCTGATGTTTGCACCCATCTGCAGCACACACACAAACATACATAGAGAAGATATAAATCCACACACTCTCTTCTCTTTCTCAATATTCACATTTCGCCTTTTATTGACGTATCAGATATTACAAGCAGTTCACAGTTACATTTTATTTAGCCTAAATAGCAACTTTTCTCAGATGTTTATCCTAAAACTACACATGCACACACACACTCACCAGCTCAGCTTCTTCCCATTTGTCTTTGTGTGTCTCCTGCAGTAAGTTACTGATGCTGTGAGCGAAATTCTGTGGATGAAACCATTAAAGAATGTCGGTGAGGCACTTTTTTCAAACTATACAATCTCCTCACAACAGCGCCGTTACACATGTGTTTTTACCTCCACATCAGCATTGCTCAGACTGTATCCGGACCCTCTGAAGAACTCTGTGCTGTTCCTCAAGACCTCCATCACAGCAAGCAGGTCTCCGCTGTACTTCATACCATCAACTGATGCCATTCTTAGTTTGGACAGCACCTCCGACACACCGTCCACCAGCTGACCACGCTGAGACTGAGTGGCGTGATCACGTGTCTGCAGAGAGTAGGACGCTCAGTTTTCTAACCAGAGTTTCTAAAGTAACAGAGTAATTTGAATCTATCTCGCTGTCTTACCAGCGTCTGGATCTTCTGGAATTCTTTGGAGATGCATTTAATGTAAGTGGGGTTTTCCCAGAAGGCCAGACCCACGGCGTCCAACGTGCATTTACGTAGAATCAAGCCTGTAGAATTCACAGACAGATGGGTTAATGTGACACGGGACTGACACACACACACTGAAGCAGAGAGCCGGACAGGTTCGGATTAGTACCTGTGGCGTCAGAAGGGCAGGGCACGGCGGCGGTGTCGCCAGCGGGGGTCTTCTTCCACACCACAGTGTTGTAGCTCTCCTCTCCACAGATCTCATGAGCTTCTGTAACACATAGTATTTAGCGCTCAAGTCGCCGCCTCAATTTCAATCCATTTCTCTTAAGATTGTAGCATTAATATTAATTTCCTCACCTGGACAACGTTTCTCACTGCAGCTTCGCAGTTCTGTTTTGTCGCCGATGCACGGCTCTCCGCCGAAAAACGGCCCGTCACACACTCTCTGTCTCAGTTGGTGTCCTCCGCCACAACTCTTACTGCAACTGCCCCATGTGCTCCACGTCTGCCACCTCCCATCCACTGGAGAACAGTAACACAGCATCTTAATATTAATGCTCATGATCAGATCAGAGCTGTTTTTGAGTGCTACATTTTATTCAAGCATTCGTACCGGGGCAGTCTCTCAGAAAGCAGTTGCTGGTCTCAAGCCATTCTCCTCTGCACTCTGATCCTCCGTACGACGGGCCGTTACACTCGCGGGTTCTCTGCATCGTTCCGTTAGAGCAAGAAGCTGAACAGGGGCTCCAGGCGGACCACTCGTTCCACGAACCATCAACTGCAAATAGAGAACACAGACAATCTTCTTTATTAGTTGAGCTAACACATGAGTATGAGAATAACGTGTTTCATTCACTGCTTCCTCACAGTGGAATTTGAAGGGGCTGGAGTTATCAAGATCTACAGTGACACCTACTGTTCACAGCACAATCAGCATTAATGCTTTAAGAGTTTGTGTAGATACTGACCTGGGCAGACAGCGATGTTACAAAACTTGGTCTGTTTGGTGGGTCCGCGGCAGGGTGCTCCACCGTTCCGAGGCTGTTTACAGGTACGGACGCGATCGCGATATCCACGACCGCATGTGGATGAGCACAAACTCCAGGGGGCCCATTCGTCCCACGAGCCGTTCACTGCAGACACGAAATCACTGTAAAGCTCCACTCGCAGCAGAAAAAAAGGTGTGTATGCATGTGCCTGCGTGTGCGTACCTGGGCAGACAGCGGTGTTGTTGCAGGGTCGATTCTCTCTCAAAGGGCCGGTGCATTGTGTGCTGTGAGCGGATGTCATGCAGGAGCGAGTGCGGGTTTGCCAACCTTCCCCACAGCTCACAGAACACAGACTCCATGAAGACCACTCGTCCTGCTGTGCTTCTTCTGCACACACACACACAGGTTAAGAACAATGTCACTGGCTTATCTATATGTGTGTAAGTACTTTTTCAGACAGTACTTTAATGGTGTCATGGAGACACACACCTTTCTGAGGGCCCTGGTTTGCCATGAGGGTGCCATCAGTGTCTCGCCGCTGGCCGATGATGGAGCGCAGGCCTTGACTTCTCTGTCGGACTTGACCTGCACAACACAAACACGTGTAAGCTATGACATCATTCTTTTTGACTGAACACTGGATGTGCTGACGGCTGCTGAACTTACCAATGCAGGGCTGGGGGTTGCAGGACCGTCCCTCTTCTACCACACCCTCACAGACGCCATCCTCAGGCTGACATGCACGACTGCGCACCTGCACTCCACCGCCACACTCATTACTGCACTCTGACCAGCGGCCCCACCCGCTCCAGCCCTCTGCAAACACATCACACAGAGTTCAGAGAGACAGAACGTCAACAATCCACACCTAATGAGTTAGGACAGCACGGACACTTGCTGGTCAACTTTGGCATCTGCAGACCAATCGATGCAGCATTGTTTTCTCAGAAGTGTTGTATAACAGCATGGCTGGTAAGTCACATAAACAAAACTGTTTTGAACATTCACTAAATAAAAAGGCTAAATGCCAGGACGCCCCATGATGCGTCTGAATAGGTGAAATGCCTCTCGTACCAGAGGAGTTCTGTGCATGTGGTGCTTGTGGAGCCTGTGGGTCGCTATGGCAACCCTGAGCAGGGCATCGATTGCTTTAGCTGAGACTTTGTGAGCATGACTATAGAGCAGCTGCTTTCACAGATCTGCATTGACTGAAAGGCTTTGAGGACTTTTTTCTATCACAAAGGTGCACAAAATCCTGCTTTCATCAAACAGGCCACAACTGGAACCAGTGTGTATGTGTTAAAGTTCAGATGCATTTCACACACTTACTCATGATCTCAGCATCTCGGTTGCTGTCTCTAACGGTGGACGTGCACTTCTCCACATAGACTCCCCCCCTGTAGCAGCCACCTGGCTTTCTTTTAGGTGGTTCCCAGCATTGGCAGGGCGTCGCCATGATACCACAGGGGTTTCCATGGGAACTTGTCGCCAGGCAGTCTTCCAACCATTGACAAAGCATCTCGCAGGCTGGCATGCTTGGGTTCCTCTTCCCCACAACCAGGAACTCAGCACTGAATTGGCTGCCCTCATCGTTTTCCTCATCTACCTCCACAGGCTCTGTCACTTTCCGCAGCTGCAGAAACTGCTTGCTGGACTCCAGGTAGGCCACCGCGGAAGAAGCGTCGCACAGCCGTACCACCTCGTCGAAGCTCTCCATGCCCAGGTACGTGCGCGAGGTCTCCAGGAAGGAGTCGAACTGAAAGGTCCGGATCTGGCGCGGGGTGCAGGACTCGGTGGGCTTGGTGATTTTCATGTAGACGGTGTATCTGCGAGGATCTGGGTTCTGCAGGGTCCAGGAGCACGGAGCTGATGGCATGGCGGTCTTGGAAGAGAACACGCCGAAGAAGCGGCTCTGCTCCAAGGTGGCACAGGTGGCTGAGGCCGGCCCGGAAGGGCTACAGAGACCTGGGGTGAATGTCATAACCATACATGCGCACAATGCCAACGAGACGAACTGCCGCTCCATCTTCTGTCTTTAGGAGAACGGACCCTTATGGATGGACCCTCGATGGCTTTGATAGGACTCTTTGGTGCGGATTCAGCTGGGGTTCTTGAGACCTGTCAGCGGTCTGATTTTTTTACTATATTTGATGTGGATGGAGGGTTTAATTCTTCACTAGATCGAAGGGGCCATGTCTGTAGGAAAGAAGAGAGCGAGTGTCATTAGGGTCTTTCAATTACCATGCAGACAGAAAAGTTAATGTAATTGTGAATCAGATCTATAGAGGAGCTGTGCATAGGAGCGAGCACTAATGTGCATGCTGTCATTACACTTAGACTATAATTACAGTGCCCTTCACAGGAATCTCTCTGCCTGCAGTTCTCTCGGCCCACGCTTTCACACGTGGCACAGCCGATTGCGTCAATCTGACGTCCACGAAGACTCAACTCACGCCCACGAGGGTTCAGCGATGGAGAGATTTCTACAGGAATGCTCGCCCCTCCCTGACAGAGAGCAGTGTTAGCAGAACTTTCATCTTCCAAAGTCAAAGTCTGACTGTTGCCATAACTACAGGTGCCTGAGAAACACATCTCCTGTGTTAAGAGCATCTCTGTGCCTTTTAAGCTGCGCACTGATATCCCTAACTGGCTCTTGAGGCAGCAAAGAGAACCAGCATGACAAATCTTCCCTGTGTCTTCCCGCACATCTGACCCCTTTACTCAAAGACATAATTTAGGGGCTGATTAAATAAAGAGAGGGAGAGCAGCTGAAGACTCTTGTGTATCTCTCTGTTGTCTACAGCCCTGTCATCCTCGCTATCGCCTTTCTCATGGCACAGCGATTCTGAAAGACTCTTACAGACTCAAATAAATTCTGACTGTGTTAGTTTTACAGAGTCAGACACACTGCAGATGTGAGAAACCGGAAACCATTAACTCCACTGAGAGCACTTCAGGGCTGTCGCTCAACCTCTCTCCTTCTCTCTCTTTTCCGACCGGTGGGCTGAAATGACACATTATATTGGTAGTTATGGAAACAGCGGATGTTTGAGAGTTGAAGTACAGACAGGATGAAGTGAGAGTGAGACAGATTCATAGAGGTTATGTGAAGGAGTGGATGTCAAGCTGTGGTTCTTTATGTCTTCTAGCCAGCCTGATCCCAAGATAAATGTTAGATTGTATGTGATCTGAAAAAACACAGAGTCTTTGTGTTTAATTCTGGGAAAGTCTGAAACACACACAGCTCTTCCAAACACACGCCAAGCCATCTGTGAGCACAGATCTGCTACTGAGACTTCTATTGCTATCAGAAGAATAAAACTCACACTATCAGGAGCAAACACGTACTACTTTCTAATAGCACACCAAACACACATACCACAGTAATGACAATAAAACCTTCACAGAGACTGTAGAAAAACTGACAAACATGTTTACAAATGTGTATTTATATTTTATGATAAATTCAGTTTGAAGTCAGAGTCAGTGCAGTGTGGTTTATATTCTCTATCTGCAAACCGATTGCAACCACAGATGAAACGCAACTACACCAGAATCAGTAAACTGCTGCTATATGCATAAAAACAAACGAAGTGTTGAATGTTAAATTGTGCACGCATAGAACATGCACGCGCTTTAGACATTATCAGACAAACTCAAAAACATCGAGAGAATTTTCCAGTGCGCAACAAAACACCCAACACAGCGCATAAGTAACTGCTAATCACAGTATTTTACAATGTCATGTATAGTCAAAATGAAATATGAAGATTCATATCAAGTAAATTCACGCACTTCATTCTTAAAGAATACTGTGTATATCAGGTAACAAGGGTGAAAATTGTTAGAGTAAATAAACTGTTCATAACGTGTCTCTGCACATGAAAACACTTGAGAACACACACAAACATCAGAAGATACAGTGAGACTATTCAGCACCACGGACAGCGACCAGCGCACAACTTTAGCACCTGCGAACAGTGGACAGCATCCAGCCCCTGGTCCTTTCATCCATCCGCACAAACTGCCAAAGCAGCTCATTAGAAGCAACAGACGAACAGAAAGCTCATCATAAGCATTAAACCAAACATGAAACTGGTAACGTCGCAATTCTGTTACCTGGGTAAAGTTACTGTAGAGTCTTTAATAAGCGCACTCCATCCGAAAGTCTTCCGCGGGAATCAAACGGGTTCAGACGTCTGGGCTTTGATTCCAGTTTTCAGCGCACTTCACTTCCACAAGCGCAACGCGCACAACGCGACTCTGATCAAACTCCAGAGAGTTTACTACCAACCTCTGCGTCTGTTTCTGCAGATATTCCACTGAGAGCCGATGCAGGAGAATAAACGCGCAGCTCCGGTGGCGCGCTCGGGCTGTGGTTGGTACTTTTACTCTCGGCTTCGGAGTCTTGCTGCTTGTGGTCTGAAGTGGTTTCAGTCCGACTGTAGCGTGTGGCCTTCTCGCGCTGCCTTATATACCCCTCCACCCGCGTGGACGGCGCGCACCGGTGAATGAGACAGCGCGCGGGGGAGGGAGTGAGTGAATGCGTGTGTGCGTGCGTGTGTGTGCGTGCGTGTGCGCGCGCGCCCGGTGGAAAGAACCGGAAAACATAGAGAGAGAGAGAGAGAGAGAGAGAGAGAGAGAGAGAGAGATTATTCTCATCACCACAGTGTCCTTCTCTCTTTACACTCCCATTCATATGGGTCGTTACATCATTACACCTGTTTGCTTACATCGAAACATCAATAAACATCATATAACCTAAACTAACATCATACAACCTCACAATACAAAAACATTATACTATCATACAAGCACATTAACAAGACCAAAATTAAATCCCTTTTATATTTAAGTTTGTTTTGAAGGCTTGACAACGAAAAGACTATGCTTACTAATTAATTTTCGGTTATCTGGTTAATTTTCGTAAGTGTAGTGGTGAACTTTTTCACCTAACTTTTATTTTTTCTTTTCCTTATAATTGTCGTATGAAACATGTTGACACGCTGTCAAACAAGCGGCGCGCGGCTGGTGGGTGTTCGCGCGATTCCAAACAGGAGATCCGCGCAGGCGGGAGAGTCGGCGGATTGCTCAGACATTATCACATGAAGTCATTGTAAAAAAAAACAACTGAACTCATCTCTCCTGTTACATACATGACCACACAATATTTACAAATAACCCTCGACATCTGCTGGGGTCACCGAATGCTCCCACCCGAGCGCGAGTACGCGCCAAAGAAAAGCCTGAATTCCATCACAGTCACTTCAGTTGAACGATGTGTGCGTGTGTGTGTGTCTTAGTCATCAGCGGAAGTAAAGGTAGGAAACACTTTATTCAGTCATAAGTGATTCATTGAAGTTGAAAGAAACACTGGCAGAAAATCAAGACTGAAGAGCGTGATTGAGTGTGTGCGTCACACGACCGACTGTCACTATGACCCCCATTATAAGCTATTTAACAGGGATCAGAATTTTTACACCGGTTTTCTCAATGTGATAAACTTAATAAAGTGAACTCAAGAGAATTAGAGCAGTTGAGGTTATGGGGGGGGGGTGTATGTGACATCTCAGTTTGGTCACTAGAGGGCGATAAACAGAACTGACGAGTGACCCGTTTTCACCACAGACAACTCACTATAACTCAAAACTCATTAGAATTATACGTTGATTTAAGATAACAAAGAGCTTTTTAGGACCATTACGATTTTCTGCAATGTGACATTATAATAATTAAGCACGTATATTAGATGTAGGCCATATACATACATTTCATTTGTACATTTCTAAAATTAGAATAAATCAGTATTGGCAGTAAATAACAAACAAAAAATATTTTCTAATGACAAAAAATTGTGCGTTATGGGAATGGGAGTTTTGTGAGAAATTTGCTTACTTGTCATGAAAATAATGCAAGTCTTCATGAATAAAACAACTGTTTCTAGCTTGTTCAGGGTCACACACACACACACACACACACACACACACACACACACACACACACACACACACACACACACACACACACACACACACACACACACACACACACACACACACACACACACACACACACACACACACACAGACACACACACACACACACACACACACACACACACACACACACACACACACACACACACACACACACACACACACACACACACACACACACACACACACACACACACACACACACACACACACACACACACACACAGAGAGACACACACACCCAGACACAAACACACACACACACACACACACACAGACACACACACACACACACACACAGACACACACACACACACACAGACACACACAAACACACACACACACACACACACACACACAGACACACACACACACACACACACAGACACACACACACACACAGTCATAGTATATAAGAGAACCGTGGGATAAGATGTAGTGAAGATGAGTCAGTGTGTGTGTGTGTGGGGAGTGAGAGAGAACAGCCCACTCACCACAGGGAACACCTGGTAGTCCTGGTCCGGCTCTACCCACCCACAGCTCTCCAAATAAGGGCCCTACAAACCAAAAACAGAGTGATGATGCCCATCTGATCACACCGCTAAAGAAGACGTTCCATTCTCCCTCATTTACATTACTGCTCTATGAAAAGTAAATATCTTCCACACAGATATTAAAAAACTGCATTAGAACTTTTTTTGATTTTAATGATATTTTTTTGAAACATTAAATGAAATTGCAATTTAACATCCCTTTGGGGCAATTCAATGGAAACTCATAAAGTAAAAGTCTGACTTCTGATCAGTGCTGTGAGAGATTTTGCCATCAGCAATATTCTGGGCCTGTTTGTGTAGCGCAGAACATATTTATCTGTCATGTCTGTAAAAAGGAACATTTTGGTGCATCATTAATGCAGTAAAAAGACAAGACAGCTAACACTGATAATAAAAGTCCTCATGATATTCTTACACACTGAATGGACAGTAATAGCTTCCTGAAGCATCCTTCATCTGAACTCTCTCTCTCTCTCTCTCGCTCTGTTTTTCAGCTGTGCGTCATTCATATTCACAGCAACCTGTGGCTGTTTACAGGTGGGAAAAATCCCTTAAACCCGGATCTCATTTCTCAGAGCCATGGAGGTTTTATGTCATATCTTTGCTCTAAATAAAGATGTTTCTGTGTCACTGCTCACACAGACACTTCAACACACTTCATTCAAGTTCAAAGTAAAAAGAGAATAAATATATCCCCCAAAATAGAGTGAACTCCATATAAAGCAGAAATAAAGTTACTCACAGCATTGTGTGTGTATCATCACAGCACATCTCAACGGATTTCATCAGAATATACTTAACTTTCATTATTTCATGATCTGTATAGGCAAAGACAGAAGACACACACAAGCTACATATTGTCATATTAAATTAACCTGTGTTTACATGAACTGACAAATATTTATTTAAATGCTTAATGCTATTGGAGAAAAAGTTTGAATTTTATTGATCAGTGAGGTTTGATTTTCACTCATGTAAGTCCTAGAAATGAAATGAAACCAACAACGTAAACTTTCTGCTCTTCTGCTCACCAGGTATTGTCTAACATCATTGAAACCTGGTTAACTTGTTTATAGCACTTCTCACATTTACATTTAGGCATTTAGCAGATGCTTTTATCCAAAGAGAATTATGGATGACCCCAGAGATTCATCATATGGAGGCAATAATACAGGAAGTGCTGTAACGAGTTACCGGGTTTCAACAATGTAAGATAATACCTGGTAAAGGAAAACCAGAGGGTTAAGGTTTTTTATAGACATGATCCTGTCAGGTATTCACAGAAAAAAGATGATCTTTGCTGTTTTTCTTTAATGAGAATACTAGAAAGGTATGATATACAGTAATACAGTAATTTAACTTGACTAACAACCTCAGCACATTCAGCTGTTTTGTTGTGAGATGTGAATGAGCACTAACTGAACAGATAAGACTAACCAATACTCTAAAGTTCATAGTTAAAAACATCTTACCCTCATGTTGCTCATAAAACGTCATGTTTTCTGTGGAACACAAAAGGTCAGTGTTTATGAAACATTTTCTGATCAAATAATTAAAGTCAGTAAATACCGGGGCTGAAATACACACACACACACAACTTCAGGTGTGTGTGAATGTCCGTGATGTGAGTTGGCAAATAAAAAGAACTGAATGTAAGATTAATTCAGGCCATAATTAAACATCAGACTTATTTCACCTGAATAAACGTATCTATTAGAGAGAAGGAACGCTGATTGGAAACATTTGCCTCCTCTGTTTACTCACACACACCAGCACACACGCACAACGAGTTCATCAGGATTCAAGGAATCACCTTGAAGAAAAACACAGAAAAAGAGAAAAGTGAGAGAGAGAGAGACATTCTGTGTGCGTTAGCAGCACTTCCTGTCAGACCAAATATGGGTGTGAGGAAGTGAGGTGAGGAAGAATGAGTCAGCTCTGCCTCCTCTCACTGTGTGTGTGTGTGTGTGCGCACGCTGCAGTCTGCGGATGAAAGACGCACAGAATGCGACAGAAAAACTGAAAAACACAACATGTGTGTCAATCACCTGCAGCATGTTGATGAGATTTCTCATCAGTATTACTAGAGAATGATAAAAACACCCACACTCATGATGAGGATCCTCTCTTTAAAGAATACATTTATTCCAGAGTAACACTGGATCATCTTTTTCAAAAGCAGTGTAACATGACTGTCAATCCTGAAGATGCCATCAACCACATATATACCAGATAGAAAAACTTAGCTGTTAGTAAACCTGTCAGATAAAAAACAAATGAAGTCAGGGCTGCTGACCCAGGAACATGTCTTACCTAACAACAACAAAGCTTTTTAATTCCACGATAGAAAAACTAATCATTATTGCATGATGATAAATGATTATGTTCATGCATTAAACAAACACTATAATCAGGCTGTTTATCATCAGAGCCGCTGGACGGACTGTGTGTGCATGTAAACACAGATCTCAGAACAGCGTTATACTAACCACATAATAAATATGTCTAAAATAGATCATTTCATATTGAACATTTTCATTAGCATGTAATGAAAGGGCTTGTTTTTATGTGCGTTTTCTGGAAAGACACTGATAATAATGAAAACACCCCAGACTGAGAGCAGAGGACTGTGGGATTCTGTGTCAGGATATAAAGCGTTATATGCAAGTGTGTATGTGCTGTACACACGTTTGTTGGGTTTATAAGCATTAGTATATAATTGCTTCAGTTGTTTTGTACATTTACAGGAGGTGTGAGATCTGATGAGATGCATATAAACCAACTAAACAATCATTCCTACTAAAGTTTCATTGAATTTTATGTCAGTATATTGCTGTCCAAAATGTTTAACTAGAATACACATTCACATTCTTCAACTAACTACATTCTGTATGGAAATATGGAAAACTTTATTTACTTCATATTTATAGCATTTTTACAAAAGAGAAAAAGTTTATATAGATATAGGTATATATAAGTTAAGGGGACCAAAAAAACATTTGGTCTCCACAACCTGTTAACTACCAGGTGCACACACACAGGTTTTTATTAACAGAAATTTCTATTATCAGAGCTACAAACATGTTCTGCAGTGAGTCAGACGACACAAATATAACCTGCATTAGACCCAAAAGCACAAATCTTACTAAAAATTACCTTCAATTTCCGCTAACACAGACACACACACACACACACACACACACACACACACACACACACACACACACACAGACACAGACACACACACACAGACACAGACACACACACACACACACACACACACAGACACACACACACAGACACACACACACACACACACACACACACACACACACACACACACACACACACACACACACACACACACACACACACACACACACACCTTGTTGTGAAATGGTTAGGTTCAGAGATGGATTCATTTCAAAAAAACATTTTAGATTGATTTGTCTTTTGGTCTTAGTGACTTATAGGAGTTCCTTTGGTTGTAATGATGAAACAGTTTGTGAAATATTTATGAAACAAAAATGTAGGAGTCTTAAAATTAGTTTCTCTTAAATCTGCAAGTTAGTTACTGTCTGAACATCATCTGATCTGAACATCTGATCACCACATGACACGCTCAAACTGGAGTTAAACATTATACTGTGTATTTCATCAATCCCATAATGCAACAGATGTTTGAATGTTTAGATAAATGTCCATTGCAGCTCTGTGCAACATACATGATCCGTACTTCAAATCATGTGTAAAACACCGCATAGATTTCAGCTGACACATGACTAAAAACAGATCAGCTGACAACAGGTTAACAATCACAGCCGTGTCATTTTTCACTCCACTACACAACTTTTTCTTACATTCCTCACACCCTTAATTATTTCTTCTTATTGAAAGAGAGTCACGTGTTAAATCACGCGTGGTATTTCTGCTGAATGAGATTCTGTGTGCGTCATTCACAGATTCACACACGCTTGTGTTATTAGTTCCACAACAATAAAATGTAGATATTTTTACCACCTGTGAAACCCAAAGCTTCAAAGAAAGTAAGAGTGAGACATCCGTGTTGAAGTGTTCACTGGGAGAATGCTGTTAAGAGATTATTTTAGGGTTCTGACTTATACCTATACTGTTCTTTTCTCTGTAAAGCTGCTTTGAAACAATGCAACACTGTATACAAATAAACCTGAACTAAACATCTGAAATACACGTCATGGTGTGAAACACGGACATCAGAGAAACAAGGCCACACATTAAACACACTTGAGAATTGAACTGATTGTCATGAGTCATGTGACAGCTGTATATAAACATATCCCTGTAAATAACTCTTCAAATAGACTTTGTGTGAAAAAGAAAAGACCTCATAAAGTGATGAATGGATGACAGCATGTCTTCAGAGCAGTAAACAACAGCTTTACTGTTTATTTTCTCATGGCTTGATCTGGGTTGAGGTGACGCCGGCCTCTCCCCTTGTGTCTAAAGGTGTTTATCTGATATCTGACCACACAAGCACGACTGTCCACAATGACTGCTGAAATTACCCAGAATGCAACAGTCACGGCTCAAATTACCGCAGTAATATGTTCATTGTGTTCGAGAGAGAGATGATGAGCTATCTTTGTGTCTCTATATCACAGGTCGTGGTGTTGATATTAAAGAACGCAATCACAGATCTTCTGTCACCGGTGTGACTCGTGTGGGATTTGTTGCGTTGCCCACATGTTATTGAGCAGAGCGTATTCAAACTGCTAGAGAACTTTCTGGAAGCGTCTTCCGGTCAGAACCCGTGGGATGGCTCTCTCTTATTAACCTAAACGGATGTGACCATTTCTCTGACTGACAGTGAATGAAGAAAACATCTCAGCGTCTTCATTCGTGTCACTCTAAGTTATGCTGCCCACAGAGACAGAACAACAGCATGAATCTGTCATTAAAACACAACGCATATACAAGCGCCAATGTCAATGCCCGTTGCCGTATTTATGATCATAACTATAAATACAGGTTTCTTTTGGACAACAAGCTCCTAAATCTGTCTGCGTGACGTCAGAGCACGGCGGTGGTCCTCGGCCCGACGGGGGCTCGTTTCTCACCGAGATTCTGGCGGCAGCAATAAACAGCTTCATTCAGCACAAACAATTAAAGAGCCACGAGGTAAAACCTGCTGACGCATCACTGACTCTCTGTGTGACAGTCAGACATCCAGTCAAAGTTCAGCTCACAGCAGACAACCAGACATCACAAGAATCAGAGCCAAACGCTGAAAGAGAGACAGACAGCATTTCAAAAATGTTCAAATATTGTGCTTATATTTTTTTAATAATCACCAAACATCATGTAATAACTGAATGAATGTTTTAGACTGAGCAGTCGAGTTAAACTACATGAAACTTCTTCTTAAGTGTTAAATGTGCTTTAGTTTCCAGAGCTGTCATCATGAGCGGATGTCTAATGAAGATTCTCCCTAACGTATTACGACCGTTAACACTGACCCGACCCGTATCGACCCGGCCGTCTCGCTGAAGCATTTCTGTGTGGATGTTTTGTCCTCTGGGCGACTCTGCACCTGTTTAACCTTCTGTTCACATCATTTCCTGCTCTGCTTTCATAATTACAAGACACACTCTCAAAATCAGTAATCAGTTCTCGTCACCATGGACACGGGAACTTCACAGGTATCCGCTTACACAATAGTCTCCATGGAGACAAGGACTTCCACAGACCTCTGACCCAGATACAAGACAGATCCAGACAAACATCACACACACTGGACTTTTACATTTCAAATGAACATTATTTACTGTGATTTATAAGCTGTTGTCTTCATGGGGAGCAAAAAGTTTTATTTATAAGGCACTGTCAAACCATAATAATTGACCAAAGTGCTGTACTTCAATAAAAGGAGAAGACAAACATAAGATAACAATAAAAACACCAAGACAAGGCCTGCAACAAAGCTGCCATAAAAACCAGGCCAGGTCAAACACCAAATGCTTGATCAAATAGATAAGTCTTCAAATCCTTTTAAAGAATGCCTATACTGTAGTATAATCCGAGAGATAGCGGTAACACATTCCAAAGTGCAGGAGCCACCAGGTAGAGAATTAACATGTCTTTTATATACTCGAGAGCCTGATCATGTAAAGCTTTATAGACATACTTTTTTCAAATGATAACGTCTCCCAAAAGAAGGTTTTGCTGGGATTTGTCAGGTTTTGCTCATTTTTTGGTACAAATTTGTCCCCAAAATATAGTTAAGTGGTTACACACACACACACACACACACAGACTGAATGCTTTAGTTGCAGCCCTCTGCAGCCAATCGTTACCATAGCAACAGATGTTGGGCTGGACTGAGCTGAGCTCACACAAACAGACAGATTTTGAGATGTGTCTAGTGTTGTCCTGAGGTTCTGACTAAAACACACAAACAGACAGAAACAACAAATTATTATTATTAGTATTAGTATTAATAATAATGATGATAATGAACTTTAGGCAACAATAAAATAACACAAAATGAGACTCTTTACCTCAGCATTAGAGTTCAGTCCTGAGACAAAATCATCTGTCACTCTTGCTGTAACCAAATCTTGACATTTCAACAGATTCCCTGTGGAACGATCGAAAAACATCAGGACACACACCACAATGCAGCACAACATACACAGACAAACACATTTTACTGTGTCAACAACAAGGAATTTTAGATAAAAAGTCAGAACAATGTTTCATGAAACACGATTGAAAATCACCTTTAGAGAAATAACACTTTCTCTGGGAGGGTAAAAATAGAAATGATTTTGAATCTTTAACAGTTTGTCTGTCATATGACGAAATCAGTTAAAGACAGTAAACGCACACACGCGTGGCTGTTCTAAAACTGGCCGAGAGACACGTTCATTCTGCTGATTTCACGCCCTCCTCCATCTGTTACGTGGTCTTTCTCATGGGATAGATTCATCAGCGAGTGTGTCTAACTTGAACTGCTCCATCAGGAGGTTCCCCGTCGCAGGAACAGCTGCGCTGGTGGGCGTGGAAGCAGATATAGCCCAGGGCTGAGAAACCGGAAGTCTGAATGTGAACTTCACCTGTAACACTGTCTGATAAATGACAAATAACATCATATTACTTCTGTGAATGAAAAGAGAACAGTGGATGCATTATAAGGCTGTTTAACTCTTATTCTAGAAGAATGATTTGGGCCTCTATAGACAGTTTTCACTGGATCATGAGCCGAAGCTTCAGTAAGTTCAAATGACTGCCGGTCAGTACGAGTGTAAATGGATGATGTGATTAGAATCACACTGTGGAATCTATCAGTCCAGCGGCAATGTAACCTTACGGTCATTAGCATCATGTTTTATTCAGATAACCTATTGTTTTGCTCTTGTCCTCTAACATTGAAGAGTATCAGAAACTCCCACATGCCATTAGTGATTAGCTGTTAGCCATGCTGAGTGTGTGTCTCTAGTGCTCTAACACATATCCCATAATTCCCTGTTTTCACACACACACACTTTCTCATTCACTCCACTCGATCTGCTCTTAGCGGTCTACAATAATTAGATCATAAGTTAATAAGGGATGAGTGTCCTCGTGTGATCCACCAATGGTTAAACGAGAGAAAATGTACAGTCGGTCAGACATCGATCCCTCTCTCTCTCTCTCTCTGTCTGTCCATCTATTTCTCTTTCTTTCCTTCTGACACATAAAACTTTTGTTTTATAATTACTTTCTCAATCTATCTTCTTGGTCTTATTGTGAACGATTCATCAGTACATGCATACATTCCACAGAAAGAAATGAATGGTTTTGTATTTATTCTTCTACGCATCTGAACATTTGCTGCCAAATACACCATGTGTATTTTGTAATTCCTTCATCTGTAAATATTTGATAAATATTGTTTTGAAGATTTCCTTTAAATATTGCTGTAGCTTTGTCCATAAAGAGAAAAGTGAGATTTGTAGATCTGCTTCAGAGAATCATGAATAACAGAATGACATTCACACCAGATTTACTCAAAGAGGAGGATGGTGCTGTAGATCACTGGAACCCGTCATGATCTTTAAAGTTGTAAACCTCTATTGACCGCACTTACTCTAATTGAGTAGATTAATTTACTTTCTTAAGCAGAATATTGTTACTTCAAACCGAAGAATGTGACGCTCTTCTTTTCAATCAATCTGTTGATTCAGTTTGAAAAATCACACTGAATGTCTGGCTCTCTGTCTGTGTATTTGGCAGAACTTCATCAAACCAGTAAGATTAGATGTCTAGCACAGCAAATTCCCATCAAAGCTCCAGTAAGTATGACTGTGTGTGTTGTGTATGTTCTGCTATTAATGAAGAGATCATCTGACTTAGTAATGCTCACAGACACTTTAGTGTTAAATCACTTCAGACTTCATTAATGAGGTTGTGAACGACTAACATCACCTGTTCTTGATGCATATATTTCGTCCCTCTTACATAAATGAAGGAAAAGCAAGAATTAGCATTAATTCATTTAGCAGATGCGTTCATCTAAAGTCACTTACAGATGAAGAATAACACGGGTTTAATACTGAAACGATTAAAGAAAGGAAAACTGTGCACTTCTATGTACTTATACCAACTACAGAAATGAGCACAGCTACTATAACAAAATATGTGGCGGGGCATTGATTGCTTAAAATATTTCCATCCAAACTAGTTTGCAGAACTGTCAGTAAAAGGACGCAGAACTGAGAAATGATGTAAAAACAGGTCCTGAGCCATTAAATATAAACCAACATTTGTTCCAGTGATCTACAGCACCATCCTCCTCTTTGAGTAAATCTGGTGTGAATGTCATTCTGTTATTCATGATTCTCTGAAGCAGATCTACAAATCTCACTTTTCTCTTTATGGACACAGATGCTTTTATCCAAAGTGACGTACAGTGAATTCAAGCTATACTTCTCATCAGTACACCTTGTTCCTGGGTAACTTTTGCATTCCTGACACAGTGCCCTAACATTACAGCGGTTTTACCTTGTGTAGAGGGATGTTAGGTTTAACAAGAAGATGGAGTTTACAGTTTAATAGAGGTTTGCAATTCTAGAATAACACATTTCAAATCCTAAAGTGCAGGTTGGTTATGGTTTATCTACAGTATATGTGCGAGTTTAAAGTTTGTATGATTCATTTTTAAAGCACAGTATAACAGCGGTTTACATGCGAGATGTTTCTTTATCTGTGGAATCGTGAGACGCCTCTGATTCATCACGCTGCTAAGAATTCCATTAAGATGCATTTAGTTCAAAATAAACAGTATTGAACCACAGAAATAATGTACGAACAAACTCCTCACTGATGGACATATCCACATCCCCTCACCCACAGATATTTAAAGCATGTGTCTTGTATTCTGTGTCACAGGTCGTCGGTAAACGTGTGCGTCGTCAGATCTTGTGGTCCATTAGGCCACGACAAACACAAGCGTGATGGAATAGAAACGGAAGACAGCGAGCAGGCGGAAGAATAGAGTATTAAAAGCATTCTATCAATAAACCCGACATCACAACAGACCGATCACATCAGCATCCATCTACGAGCCTGAAGGTCAAAGTTCACAGCGCTTCACTTTCATCTGTTGTGTGTTTGTGTGTGTTCTTCTCTGAATGTGTCTGCCAAATGTATACATGTAAATGTGTTTATTTAATGGCTGTATGTTTGACATAAACTATTCTAATACAACAAATCAAACCACACAGATTCTGTCTGAAAATCAGTTTAACTTGAAACAGTATTTTTGGACACAAGTGAGCAAGTCTAGATGGACGACACATAAAAAAGTGAGATCAGCACAATCAACAAACTCTATAAAGAGAGACGCTTGTTACAAACCCAGTTTACAGGTTTGTCTATGTCTACAAACACATCTAAAATAAGCTGTTTTTATGATTTCAAATGACTGCTCATCAAAGCTGAGATTTCTGTAAATATCACGTTAACGACGCCGGACGAATAAAGAAACAGCGAGTGTGAAATGACCAATCGGGTATTCTGTTTTAAACGAATCAACCAGAATAATATACAAACAACACAAGAAAATTGGCTGCAATTTGCCTTTTCTGTGAAGTGCATTTCTCTCCCTCCATTATGCCATGTGTTATTTATGTCAGACATCAGGGGACTATTTTAATCTGATTGTATTATGTTTTAGGTAATGAACTGATGTTTTTCTTTAGGGCAAGTTTAGGGAAAGCAAAAACAGGCAACATACCAAACCTTCAGCTCAGGGTTTACTGATTCTGTGTGACACCACGCAAACTTTACGTCTGTGATGCTTTATAACAACTGACTCAATGTGAGAAACAGAGAACAACATGTAAAGAGATTCTCCCTCATAACGACAGATGGGTGAAGATGAGAATTCACGGAGGGAACTCATCTACGGAGCGTAGGCGGTTTCCATTAGAGTTACACGTTTAACTGACTCACTGAACTTCAGATGCTCATGAACGTCACATGACTCGTGTGCCGTACGCCATCACATCTGAAAAGGCCAAAGACGACGTGTTTAACTCGCAGGGGCCTTCAGAGATGTCAATCATTCTTCCTGTTCCGTCTCCACTGCTCTGAGCTGTGTACAACTGAGAGATGTTAATAAAACACACGCTACCTTTCGTTATTATGCCATAAAGATTTAAACAAACTCTTAACACTTGAACTCAAATCATGCGTGTGGTGGAGGAGAGTGTGATGTCACAGCCATAAGAGCTGGAAGTCAATGAGAGAAGAAAACAGAACAGAAGTACATCTACAGAGCAGAACACCACAGAGAAAACTTCAGCCGTTTAGTAACCGCACCCGGACCATCCCAGCAATCACACTGATCACCCTAGCATTGTGCCTGCTTGATTAATAAACAAAAACAGGTCGAGTTTTATCAAACGGACATGCTTTTTTGACTAGATGAGCTTTTTACTGCCCCCTACAGACACACACCCTAACCCTTCCAGAAACTGTGTGTCTCTGTGTTTGTGTGAATTTAAGTGTACGTTTCACTCTTACACAACGAGTAAAGCCACTCTAAAACAGTTCAACCGTATAAAAAAATGCATTATAGTGTTGTAGATTTGTGCTTCTCACCGAATGATGAATAGAAAAGCTCATTCAAATGAAGTGAAGTGTGTATTAATTTCAACATCAGCTGTGTGCGTCACTCATGAAATGAACACTGTGATCTACAGGATCAAAGCTGCTGTTTAACACACACACTCGAGTTTAAGAAGTGTTGAGAGGTCGCTGTAATACTGACCCGGGGTCAGTCTGAATCATTCACAAACAACACACGGTTGAAATATCGTACAGAATTCATTCATCATTCCTATTCGCTCATTCAAATGTTTAATACTAACTGACTCATCACATCACAACCGCCCTGTCATTACATCTGAATCACAAACATCTTCATCATCTTCACATAAAGAGTTCAATTCAACAACTGTCTTCTTCATCATGAATGATCAGTTATTAGGAAGCTGTTCATGCCCGAACCTCTCAGAGCAAATGCTTCAGGAAAACCTCATCACACAGCCGCTCATGTGAGCGAGTTATACAATAAAAACACTAATTAAACCATTTACATGACAAAGGTTATTTGTCTTCATCTGCACTATGATGAATCAGTCTGCAGGGGCTTTTACACTGATCTTATACAGTCACATGGATTTATATTCTCCAGCACAATATCATATCATTTACATTTATTTATTTAGCACACGCCAAACCACTTCCAATAGGGGCTCAATACTACAAGATACTACAAGACCTTCACTTAATATATTCTATATGATTATATTAATGATACAAAAAGTGATCAAAAGTGATCAGCTTGAACAAAGAGCAGATAACAACTGCTTTAATATTAATCAAGAAACCAGATAAATGCTGATATTTGTGTGTTCACTTACCACATTCACCATCCTTAAATCCACACATGTTCAACAGATGATGATTTAACTCCATCTGTAACACATGATACATCAATATCAACAGTTTTGATAACAAGATAACAGCAACCATAATGATGACAAAAATATTAATAATAGAAGAAAAATACTGGCACACAAACTGCTCTATAGTCTAGGTGAGACGATCATGTTAAGGTCTCAATTTCAGTGCACTACTGCTCACATATTAACTGTATAAATGAAATGAATAGTCTTAAGTATTGACTTTAACTTGAAGTATAATGTCATTAGTATTAGTATCATTTTATATAATATTTAACACTAAACATGTGTGCATTTTCTTTCTATGTATATCCATTTATTTAAATGGTACAGGTTAGGGTTGCAATTGGTACATCATGGTAAAGTCATTTGCAATTAACCACTCAAGTCACTTTTATTTATTAATTGTTTGTAAATTGTTTAAAAGCAGATTTATAGAAAAATAGCAGCACAGATTTACAGTGGGAAGTGAATTTTCATTCCTAAATGTGAAAGGCCTGACCTGCCATCAGTATATGTCACACACACACACACACACACACACACAGACACACAGACACACAGACACACAGACACACACACACACACACACACACACACACACACACACACACACACACACACACACACACACACACACACACACACACACACACACACACACACACACACACACAGACACACACACACACACACACACACACACACACACACACACACACACACACACACACACACACACACAGACACACACACACACACACACACACACACACACACACACACACACACACACACACACACACACACACACACACACACACACACACACACACACACACACACACACACACACACACACACACACACACACAGACACACACACACACACAGACACACACACACACACACACACACACACACACACACACACACACACACACACACACACACACACACACACACACACACACACACACACACACAGACACACACACACACACACACACACACACAGACAGACATACACACACACACACACACACACACACAGACATACACACACAGACACACACACACACACACACACAGACAGACACACACACACACACAGACAGACACACACACACACACACACACACACACACACACAGACACACACACACACACACACACACAGACAGACACACACACACACACAGACAGACACACACACAATAACCCTAATCCAAATGCACTCACTATCATTTTCAGTTCTCCTGCAGTGCGCACACACAAAGTGAGATCTCTTATATCTCTGTATTGTCTGATTTTTCTGTCTGGATAAAAGCTTCTGCTACATGAACCACATACAATCACGAATCACGTACAACAACACACAGATAGCAGAGTTTAGCATGTCGTCTGTCATGAGTTCACAAGATCTCTTTTCTCCACATGTGTAATCGGGCAACATTATTGTTAAATTAGACTGTGTGTGTTTGTCTAATTGCACATAAACACACGGACATCACTATACTGTATGTGTGAGTGTGGACAGAGTTTGTTGCAAGTGTACATTTACATAAAGATTTTAAAAAATCTGAATCAATAATAGCGTTAATGAAGGCAGCTTTGTGATTATGTACATGCTGATGAATATTCACGAGGTTGTCAGGGAAAACCTGTGCGTCATGCTCAGAGATGTTCAAGATACAAACGCCCACTAGTGTCACATGACCTCCACTTGAACGTCACTGAACACCAGAAACAAACAAGAGCCCAGGAGCATCAGACAAAACAAAGAATGGTTATACACAATACAAACACACATGTGATTGACTTTATTGACTGATTTCACATCAGAACTTCACATACACAGCAGCAGCATTTACTGAAATGTCATTTAGTCATTCATTCATTCTGCAGTAATTCAAATCAACACAGCTTTTGTTTAATTTTGCAGTTGCCAGTGTGTGATTGGTGTCTTTACAGGATCTCAGTGCTGACACAGATTGCATCTGTTTGATTTTGTTAAATCTTGTAAACTGTCTGTTTGAACACAGCAACTTTTAGGTTCTAACATACAGAATTAGTACAGTTATAGTTTTTACACTAAACAAACAGATTACATCTCAACATTACTCAAAAAGAAACATCTTTCTGCTTTAATAATTGTTTTAAAAAACCTTTGAACAAGAATGATTCTCTCTCACACACACACACGTGCACACACACACACATCTGCCTTTACATCACATGGCACACACACGCTTGCCACAGGAAGATGCACCATCTGTCTCTCTGTATTCACTGTGTTTTATGTCTTTTTCTTTTGTGTAAAGGAATGATATTGTTGTGTGTTTTGAGGAAATACTGTCAGACATTGATGAAAACCTGGTCACAGTGTGACCTTCCTTATTGTCCACCAACACCACCACAAGTCTAATAACACAATCACAGACATCATCCGACATTGTATTATACTGAAAACCTGGTTAAGCAGTTTGACTTTCTTATTTGTCTAATATACATATATCACACAGTATCATATGACGCATAATCACACATTATATGCATATATAGATAGACATACACAGATATAGAGAGAGAGAGATAGAGAGAGAGAGAGACAGAGAGAGACACAGAGACAGAGAGAGAGAGAGAGAGAGAGAGAGAGAGAGAGAGAGAGAGAGAGAGAGAGAGAGAGAGACAGAGAGAGAGAGAGAGAGAGAGAGAGAGAGAGAGAGAGAGAGAGAGAGAGAGAGAGAGAGAGAGAGAGAGAGAGAGAGAGACAGAGACAGAGAGAGAGAGAGAGAGAGAGAGTTTTTCTCAGGATGTCCAAATATGGTCAGTGAGCCGCAGTGGTTCACATCCTGGTGCTTTGAAGGAAGACTAGAAGAAAAGAGGAGAGAGAGAGAGAGAGAGAGAGAGAGAGATCCAGCTCTTTTGCTCTCTCTCTCTCACTTACTGACTCACTCACTCAGTCAGACACACACACACACACACAAGGATATTTCAAACATTCATTCATTTATATTTATTGCTTTACTTCTATGCAGATTATCTGGCATTGTCATTTGTCATGGCAATAAAGCACCATGAAACTGACACTAATGGACAGAATTATGGACAGACGGGTAAAAGAGACAGACTGACTGACAGACTGGTTCAGATGAATGAAATAAATCAGCAAAAACAAACAGAAAATGTGTGTGTGTGTCAGCTGGGGAAGGTGTGTGACGTCAGTACCTGGTAACACGCGCACACACACACACACACACACACACACACACACTACTGCCAAGACACACACACACACACACGCGCACACACACACACACACGCACACACGCACGCACACACACACCTGTCCATTTTTCTTAAACTCTGTAACCATGGTAACAACAGCCCTGCTGCCACTCATTCCTGTGTGTATGCAATGAATCAGGAAAACTATCAGAAACAAACACACACCTCATCTTGTGTACGGTCTCTCACACCGACACACTCATGCTCGAGCAGCAGAAACTCTCTGTTCTTATGCTGTTAGAAACCACTGCTGTCAGACTTCCACACAAACCCTAATGCTGCGATCATGGCACAATGAATATAATATTAGCCTAATACAGCTGTGAGCTGACCATATTACAAAATATTATCATGAACTTTAACTAGATTGTGATGTATTTAGTGAGATGTGTGGAGACTCTGGCATCCGTGTTACAACTTTTATAATTGTATAAGCACAGCAGACAGTCTGTTCAGTCTTGAGACTCAAATAAAAAAACAAGAACAGGTCAATCAAAAGCCAGCAGAAGATCATTCTGTCAACACGGTGTACACAATTCTAGATATAATCAACATTTAGTTACGCTTGAGTTCATGTGTGTCTTTCATCATTTGGTTTTCTGTCTGTCTGTCCTGTTTTTGCTCTCTCTCACTTTACTTCCAATATGTCCTGTCAGTTTATTTTAGTAAAAAAACCCATAGTCTTAACTCCACATTAGACATCATGGCTCTAGAAAAATGACACACACCTTTAAGTCTAAGACTAACACCACAAGAAACTTTGACTAAAATACAGTTTTGTTTGCAAAAGTAACATTTCAGTCACTGAATTACAGAATCCATGATGTCTGGTCACTTATAAACCATAAATATCCCTTACATACAACAAAAAACCTAAATAATGCAGAATAATGATTGTACCCTCATTAATCTGGTGAATGAAACACGCAGCATAATGAGGTCACAAGTATTGCTTTAAAAGAGCGCACGCTTCATACTACTTTCACCTTTAAATCTCTATCAGGGTAAAGTCTCACACACAGAGAAAGACAGACAGACACCTTGTGGGATAATCTCTCTGGATACACAGGCAGACGGCCCTCTGACGTCACCACTTACGTGCACCAAAAACCTCACCTACACAATAATCTCTCACACACACACACACACACACACACGATGATGGTTGCATGTTACATAATTTGCAGGAATGTTCATGCAAACAAGGAGGAAATTAAAGTCACTTCATTGTTTCCTCACTTTTGTAAGTTGGATAACAGCATCTGCTAAATGTTTAAATCTAAATTCTTTTGGATTTATGTACTGCAAGCAGGAGATGTGTGACCTCAATCACTTTGGTGCTTTTCTGTATAACACACGAGACCGTCACCCAATGAGCCAACACTTCTTACGGCCTCTTGTAGTCAGTCAGAGAGCAACACACTGCTAACACATCAGCCCTTTAATGAAAAGAAACAACAGTGTAAGTGCTCTTTAAAACTCTTCACGCAGAAAGCTTCTTTAAAAAAACTGCATTATTAAAATCAAATACAAAACAGAGAGTTCGATTCATCTCAGAGATCAAACTGACCTCTGATTTCTGATGTCTTTTGACGGTAGTGAAATTGTGGAGGTCACATCTGGATTTAATTCAATTCATTTCCTGCATCCCAGAGGTCAAAAAATAAGAATTTAAGAGAATACAATAGACATCCTAACCATTATTCATGTCTTTACAAAGGTTTAGAACGAGTCATTAGTTTAATATTTACATTTGCATTTATTCATTTAGCCGACGCTTTTATCCAAAGCGACTTACAACTTTACCAGTGGCACACTGGGAGTGATTAGGGGTGAGATGTTTTACTCAAGGGCACTTCAGTTGTTTCCTGCTGGTACTGGGAATCTAACCAGCAACTCTCTGGTTGCAAGTCCAACTCTCTAACCACTACAACTGCCCCCTGCCCCCTATTTAGGGTTTGTTTTACTGTAAATATGAGAACCAGTGCAACATGTTGGCACAATGTTTAACAAGGGCATGATAACCTCATGAGAGTACCTGTGAAATCTCTACTTGTCTTTTGTGTGAGCGTGAAACATTTTAGTGGTCACAACTATCTTTATGTCATTGGGTTTATCTTGTAGAAGAAAAGTTTAATGACTCATAACTAGCATCTGAAAATGAAATATACGTCAGCCGAGATGCACAAACTCCTGAAAAGATTCTTGACACAATATTTCTGAAATAAGTCACATGACTGGAATGCATTGGTCATTAGCACAGAGACACAGAGAGAGATTGTCGGTATGTGTCTTGGTTATATAAAGATGATTGTGTTCATAAAATTGACATCGGTTTAGGAGTCATGAAATCCAGTCATTAGTACCATAGACATAACCAGCTAATTTAACAACCCACCCAGTCTATTTGGAAGAATCACATTTCATTTTACTATCTACTACTAGTGCACAGACAAAAACAAATGAAACAAAAATCAGTTAGTGTACTAACACTAACTACTGTGATTACATGAATGTGATTAAATGAATAAGTAAAACGAAAGGAACATGTTGAGAGCATCAGATGAAGTGAGTGAATGTAGTGAGACATTGATTCTCTGATTCCAGCTAATGAGATCTCTATCACTAAAGCAGCACTCTCAATAAAATAAATCACTGATCTCAACTGAACAACCACTCAGAAGACCCCAGAAATCACACAATCCCTCTTTCTCCTCTGTCTGACTCTTTCTATGTGAAACAAACCCCGTAAAAAAACAAAGACGACGACAACAACAAGAACAAGTGCTGAGAGAAACCTGAATAAAGTGCTGGACTCTACTGAGCATGTGCAAAGATCATCAGATCGTCAGTCTTCATTTCATATCAGAGCTCTTACTGTCACATTTATGCCATACATGTTTACTTCTCTTGAGCAAAAGTTTTTTCAAGATTATATTAAGAACATACCACAATAGATTGTTATCATATTAGCATGACAAAATACATACGTTCTTTATCTAACTTTCTTAAAACTACTGATTTATGTAAGCAATAACAGTGGCCGTGTTTCATGGTGAAAAAGTCACTGCTGAAGGGTGTTGGCAGACACGACGTGACCTCTGAAGTTTTTAACTAAAACACAAGTGAGAGTTTTAAACTGGTTTTCTTTGTATAATGGAAATGATCATGTTATAGGAAGTAGGGTTAAGTCCAGGCTGAACATGCACATTTACCTGCTGCAGGTATCATGGCTTCTAATAAAAGTGCTTCTCTCGGTTCTTCTCTCGTCCGTCTCTTCGGTCAATGATCTGTGGGGCGAGAGACTGTTTCCAATTAGCAGTCAAACACACAGCTACAGCTTAACACCCCCCCTTCACATAATTTAAAAAAAACTAAAGATTGTTCATATATAACTGAACATGAGAGAAGGTGACGTACCTTCACTGATCACATGGAGGAAGTTTACCAAACGTCTGTCCTAAATCAACTAATATTTTCATCAGTATCTTCTTCATTTAATGAAGAAAAAGCACATAGCCGACGTGTCAATCAACTTACATGATTACATCTGAATGTGCATAGATATTTTAGAAGAAGCACTGCTATAAGTGCATTTGCAGAGTTATGAGGCTTAAAACGAAGTGTTGAAGCTAGATGTGACGTTTGCTTTTTAACAACATTACACAGAGTAAAAAATGAAAAGTTGTGGTTTGTTAAGGTTTGTGGTGGTCTTGACAGAAGATTTTTTAAAAGGAAGCAGCTAAGACGAATAAAAGAAAGTGAAAGAAATAAGATATAGCCCACCTACATTCATGACACGCAAGACAGTCTCCAACAGTACCAAGACCAGGGACAAATGTTTCCTCTCATGGTTTTACAGGTGCACAACATACAGCATTAAAGGGATAGTTTACAGAAAGATAAAAATGATGTCATTAAAACCCTGTATATGACTCTTTCTTTTGTGTGTGTGTACCTTGTGTCCATACTATGAAAGGAAATGTCATTTATGAATGAGGCTCTTGTTGGTGTTTATTTCTTTAGACATCCACAGAAGGGGCGTGTCCTTGTCAATATACAACCTAAGTTCTCACTTGTTTGCCAGATGACAGTGATGATGTTAAATGTCAATGAGTCAGTGAAATAGAATTCATAACTGAATGCTGTTTGAGAAGCTTTTTGTTAGAAGAGCCAGAATTAGCTTAGAGACCTTTCAAAACTTACGAGGTGAATGTCACGATGAGATGATTCTCAGCAGAACCGTTTTGGTTTTGTCGATTACATGAAGCTGGATAAAACACTAGAACTGTGAAACAGAGACACTAGTGCACGCTTTAGTGAGCACAGGCTTGTATGCGTTTAAGCCCATATGTGTCTGTGCGGGGGGCGTCGTGAACGTCACTGATGTATATTTACACCGTTTCCACACTGAGTCACCAAGATCTACTGAAAAAATTCAACCAGTTTCCCAGTCAACATCATGTCTATAATTGTAGTTTAAATACAGTCATCAAAAAGTCTATAAATGAACTCTGGCTAAAACTCAAGCCCTGATAATGTTCTTTTACTAATTGCTTACATCATTTTAATGAAGGTGGAAGACTTTTCCGTTTAATTTAGGCCACTATTTACTTCAGTGGGGGACAATTTTGGCAACAGTTCTTTCTTTGCCAAGACACACGCAGGGTGTCCGCCCACTGGATGCCAGGCACACTATTCATGGCACTTGGGGTTCATGGCAACGTAAAAATGGAGCCAAAAAAGAGTGCTGTGAGTACAAAGAGAAACGAATGTGTCCTTGACATGAGAACAGAGCTTCTTGCCCTCTTATATGACACTGACCTAATACCAACCCCATACAACCAGACGTGTATGTTAATTCCTCCCTTTCATCTACAACATTGTTAATTAAAGACAATGTGCAAACATATTTTCTTAAATAAAGCCGTTTTCAACTAACCCTAACAAACCTGTGAGCTTCTAGAGCTGGAGATAACATGGAGAGAGAGAGAGAGAGAGAGAGAGAGAGAGAGAGAGAGAGAGAGAGAGAGAGAGAGAGAGAGAATGAGAGAGAGAGAGAAGAGAGAGAGAGAGAGAGAGAGAGAGAGAGAGAGAGAATGAGAGAGAGAGAGAGAGAGAGAGAGAGAGAGAGACAGAGAGAGAGATGCTTCTTGTTCACAGGAAGTCCATAATATGAATATGTTGCTGTTGCCATAGGGACAGATGTCTGGTTTCTCTGAGCTTCTGTAGAGTATCACAACTCTATTACATTAATGCAGCACTGCCTTTTCTCTGACGCAAACAGTGGTCTGCAGAGAGAAAATTCTGATCATTCTTAGTTGTTCTAATAAGTTGTCGTTGCACGGAGGAAAAATGCATGGCATTACAACACACTGCATTACTGCATGATACTACAACACACCACATTACTGCATGACATTACAACACCCTGCACTTCTTCATGACATTACAATATGTTGAACTTCTATGTGACATTACAGTATGCTACATTTCTGCATGACCCATTTCATTTGTAACAGTTTGGTTTGTTACAAAATGCACAGCTGCAGAAACTAACAGACACACATATCCACACACAAAAAGAGAAACATTGCAATCAAAAATATCCATGTTGCATGGTGCACTTGCATGTGCTGTGTGAAAATGTTAAAGGCAAAAGTTCAAATCAGCTGGACTCAATGACTCAGCAGCAGTTTTGAGAACTTTAGTAAAATGGATCACTTCCGGTGTAAGACTGCAGAGCTGTGCTGCCCCCCAGAGAACTAATGCAGTAATAACACATCTCACACACACACACACACACACACACATATATATATATATATATATACCCTGCACTGTCACATTAAGATGAACTGCAAAAATGAACTTAATCAAGTCAAAATAAGTTGCAGAATAATTTACACTTTAATACTTTTTATAAAGAAGAAAGATTAAGCCAAAAAACACTTTTTTGTCAGGCAAAATATTTACATTGTACATTTAAACATGAGTCTAAGAAAGAAGATAATTTGCAGAATAAACCATTTCATTTTCTAGAAAATCGCATGATCTCACGATTAATGGATAAAGGATAAATTAGCTCATAGACGAGCTCGTTAAAATTAACACAATCTCTAAATTGTCAAAGATCTGTCAAATAAACAATAATAATTTAGCCAGTAAAGGAGTTTCAGAACAGATACAGTTATCAGTTTGTGTGTGTGTGCTGGCAAGACAGTTCTGATACAGAGCTGATGGTGAAGCAGTTCTAAAGTGCTTTGATGGTTAAACAGTTCTGGACAGCTGTGACAGTCAGATGGTGTTATGATGGTGTGATGGTGTTGTGATGGTGTTATGATGGTGAGATGGTGTTGTGATGGTGTGATGGTGTTATGATGGTGAGATGGTGTTATGATGGTGAGATGGTGTGATGGTGTTGTGATGGTGAGATGGTGTTGTGACGGTGAGACAGTATTGTGATGGTGTGATGGTGTTGTGATGGTGAAACAGTGTTGTGATGGTATTATGATGGTGAGATGGTGTTGTGATGGTGTTGAGATGGTGAGATGGTGTTGTGACAGTGAGACAGTATTGTGATGGTGTTATAGTGTTGTGATGGTGAGACGGTGTTGTGATGGTGTTATAGTGTTGTGATGGTGAGATGTGTGTGATGGTGAGACAGTATTGTGATGGTGAGACACAGTGGTGTGATGGTGGTGTGTGATGTTATGATGGTGAGATGGTGTTGTGATGGTGTTGAGATGGTGAGATGGTGTTATGATGGTGAGACAGTATTGTGATGGTGTGATGGTGTTGTGATGGTGAAACAGTGTTGTGATGGTGTTATGATGGTGAGATGGTATTGTGATGGTGAGATGGTGTTGTGATGGTGAGATGGTGTTGTGATGGTGAGATGGTATTGTGATGGTGAGATGGTGTTATGATGGTGAGATGGTATTGTGATGGTGAGATGGTGTTGTGATGGTGAGATGGTGTTGTGATGGTTCTGATACAGTGCTGTGATAATAAAACAGTTCTACAGTGCAGTAATCTTGCTGGCCTCACGGACGCCGCTGAGATACGCTCCTGTCACTGTCTGAGGAAAGTGTCTGTTTGTGGCCTGCAGAGAATCAAAAGCGAAATAAAGCCACAGTAATAATAATAATAAATAATCATCAACAAAACAGCAAGTACAACAGTATGAGGGATTAGGACTACTCCGTCCCAAGCCATAGTATGTCAAAAATAGTATTTTAAAGTGAATTAATAATGACAGGCCTTCAAGGCCATTAAGTTACATGCAAAACAAACCAGGAGGACACGACTTTATGATGTTTGTCAAATAGTGACTTGCTGTTTTACCTTATACTGAATATCCTGACCTGCCTTACTAAATCCTAACCCTAACATCACAAGAAATATGCACCTGCCTATTATCTAAAAACCCCAGATAATGTTATGATAGTACAGGGAAATCTGCAAGCCAGATTCAAACTTGTCACCTACATAAGCACTGCATCTCAATGCGTTTGAGATGTAACTGCTGTCTTTAGTGTTATTAGCAGTATATGAACAATTAAACTAGAGTCTCACCTCCCCAGCGAAGAACAGCTTCCCTTGAACATCTTCAGCAATGATGTCATATGCCTCACCGCTGCCCCCTGTCTTCACAAAGCTGTACGACATCTGAGACCACTCGTCTCTGTTCCAATGAGTCACAAAGTATTTCACTGGATCTGGAACTGCCTACAATACAATATTATAATCATGCAAATCCATCTGTAAATTGAAACATTCTAATGTAAATTCTGTAATGAGGTGTTTTCAACCATATTAGCAATACAAGTTTGTAGTTGATTAAAGGGCAAAAGGGTTGATCTATATATATATACATATATACGTACACACAGATATATATAAATATATATACACACGCGCACACATTTCATTTGGGCATAAAAACCCTAAAGATGATCACATTTCGGTTTTAAGTGACTAATGTCCATCACCATTACTATAAATATGGTATTTCATAGTTTAGAGTTTTTACAGGTTTTACAGATGGAGACTCAACATAAAATCCTGTGGCTTCACTGATCTCCAATGTTAGTCATGCGAGTGACATCTCTGTCAATATTTGCATTAGGTGTGAGGAATCATCGGTGAACATTCACCTGCTTCTGAAAGAGTTTTCTGAGGACATCCATGCACAGATCCACCACCTGAGAGTCCTTAAGATCCCTGATCAGTGCAAGAGCTGCTCCTGTGATCACTGACATCAGCACACACTCTTTACCCTACACAACACAACAGTTTGTTGTTAGTTTCCAGGTCCCATATTTCACAGAATGCAAAAAAATTTATAATTCCATTTGATGGAGAAAAGTCTCTTACTTGAGGAAATAAATCATAGAAGACGCTGAACAGACCTCTCCTCTCTGGACAGGGTGAAACATGCCCAAAATAATCAGCTCCTTGAACTTTACTGTCCCAAAAGCGGTGAGGAAACTGTAGGGCAATCTGAAAAAGTGTTGATGTTTGAGAGCAGCGCTGGATCAAATACTGTCCAACATACACCTCTTAAACACTCACTTTCTCTATAACTCCAGCACCTAGACTGTGAATGGCTTTAAGTTTTCTGTCGGGCAGAGAAGGACTGAACTGAATGATGTTCTTCTGCAGCAGAGCCAATGGAACTGTCACCAGAACCTGAAACACAGGTTAGTCATCAGCCATTTACATCAAAGAACACAGAGCGGGCGAGGGACACAGAGCGGGCGAGGGACACAGAGCGGGCGAGGGACACAGAGCGGGCGAGGGACACAGAGCGGGCCAGGAACACAGAGCGGGTCAGGAACACAGAGCGGGGGATGAACACAGAGCAGGGGAGGAACACAGAGCGGGTCAGGAACACAGAGCGGGTCAGGAACACAGAGCGGGTGATGAACACAGAGTGGGCGAGGGACACAGAGCGGGGGATGAACACAGAGCGAGTCAGGAACACAGAGCGGGGGAGGAACACAGAGCGGGGGAGGAACACACAGAGCGGGGAGGGACACAGAGCGGGCGAGGGACACAGAGCGGGCGAGGGACACAGAGAACACAGGCGGGAGGGACACAGAGCTGGGAGGAGGACACAGAGCTGGCGAGGGACACAAGCTGGGCGAGGACACACAGAACACGGGGAGGAACACAGAGCGGGCCAGGAACACAGAGCGGGCGAGGAACACAGAGCGGGCGAGGAACACAGAGCGGGCGAGGAACACAGAGCGGGCGATGAACACAGAGCGGGGGAGGAACACAGAGCGGGCGATGAACACAGAGCGGGTCAGGAACACAGAGCGGGCGAGGAACACAGAGCGGGTGATGAACACAGAGCGGGGGAGGAACACAGAGCGGGCGAGGAACACAGAGCGGGCGAGGAACACAGAGCGGGTCAGAAACACAGAGCGGGCGAGGAACACAGAGCGGGTCAGGAACACAGAGCGGGTCAGGAGTGTAGTGCAGAGGTTATATGAATGCAGGTCGTTGCACTAATCCTTGTCTATTAGCCTTTTTTGTATTTTAAACCTTCTGTGCACTCCAGTGAGAGCCATTGGTACATGTCAGCTTCACCTCCTCTCCAGAATAATCCACACACTGAACCTATAGACACACACAACATTTACTGTGAGAGAGAGAAAACTAATGTAGGTAAAGTAGCAGTGTATGAGATAAAGTACCGCAGTATTGAGTCGGATGTCAAGTCCCTGAGCAAGTTTGCGCAGTATAGACTCATAACCACCAGGAAGAAGTGTGTGATCACCCGAAAACTGAGCAAAACACTCATTATGATCCCACGAACGAGCCGACACCTGCCACGCACACACACAAAAATCATTTTTCATGTTTTACGGGGTCTTTCTACAGTTATAATGTCTTTTATACTGTACTACACTCTATCCCAGGGGCGTAGCAGCCGGGAGGACAGGACATGTCTCCCGCACTTTTGGATAAAGGGGATTCTGTCCCCCACACGCAGCACTCCAAATTCCCGGTTGTGGTCTCTGGTTTTTTATGTATATTTAAATAAATTAAGATTCAGGCAATTACAAGTAAGTGTTATGAGACAAATCATTCATCAGTTCTTCTTTTCATTCACTATTTTAGCGAGTTTTGAAGTTACGTCAGTAACCCTTACACTGTAAGTAATCTGTTATGTTGCGATGGAATTATGATCTACGTTATGATTTGATTTAATCTGGACCATATTTTAGTCATCACATCTATGTTTTAACTTTAACTGTTCCGTGGGAAAGTCAGGCTGTCACATTATTACTGACAGAGAGAGAGAGAGAGAGAGAGAGAGAGAGAGAGAGAGAGAGAGAGAGAGAGAGAGAGAGAGAGAGAGAGAGAGAGAGAGAGAGAGAGAGAGAGAGAGAGAGAGAGAGAGAGAGAGAGAGAGAGAGAGAGAGAGAGAGAGAGAGAGAGAGAGAGAGAGAGAAATTACTATATTTTATTATAGTAATATTATTTATTATTTATTTAAACTTATATAATACAGTATATAATAACCTTTCTGCATTTATATATTTACAAAAGAAACATCATTGAGTGTTATTTTTTATCAGTTTGAATTGTGGGGGCCGCTGACTGATACAAAATGTAGGTAGTTAAGACCTTAACCATCATTGTATACACACACACACACCTGGTTCAGTGTGCTTCCACAGGCGTACTCCAGGTTGCTCAGATGGAAATGAAAAACTTTTTCCTCAAGATCTGTGAAGTAAAGTCCAGACTCCTGCAGAAATGTCTTATAAACTTCCTGGATCTTCTCTGAACATCCACCAAAACAAAACCAGAAAACATAGACAAAACCAGAGAAACACACATTCATTTGACATAATTCCTCTTTAGTCCCTGTATGCAGTTTTATCAGGTTTCATTTCGTCTTATTATAATCTCTGCAACTGTTCATAAAACATAGGAATGCCAGATTTCAACATTCTCTTGTTTTATTTGTATTTTCAGTGTTAAGCAGTGTTGTTTAGGTTTTACACCCACACAATGGTTAATTACAATTTGTGCAATCCGGCAACAATAAACATGTGCTCGCTTACTATCGCTTTACTATGCAGAGTTTCTACCACAACAACAGATGAACATGATGTTTTCAGTTGCATGAGCGAACATCATCATGAATTAAATTTATTGCCAAAGATCTGTAGTTAGTTTGAAGTTTTTTTAGTCAGTGCTTGTGAAAACGTCAACATTGTTTGACTTAGAGTTAGGGTTAATTGATAAAAAACAGAATGAGACTATTTCATAATTGCAAAAGCTTTACAGATATTCAGTTTAAGTCTGTCATTCATTCCTGTGTAATTTCTTCAGTCAGTCATACATATGTTTATATTAGAATGGGACAAACCTAACGCCCCCATTACGTATTTCTCTTATTTAATATTTAAAGCCTGTTTAAAGTGTCCCTTCAGCCAAAAACGATGCTCACCCTCAACCTATCTTAAACCAGAAATGAGAGATCATGATCAAGCTACACTGGACCAATAAGAGATACAACTGTCTCACCCCCCAGTGGTGCATCCTGGGACTGGGACTTGTCTTTCCGCCAATCAGAGACGGCGTCCAGTACAGCGTTGAAATGGAAATCCATGCGCTTGTCCACAGCTGAATCAATGACGTGCCCGCCCTCCTGAATCAGATTACAGCGTTCACCCAACTTCTGCATCCTCACGCCCAACTGAAGAAAACAAACACACAGTAAACGTTCTCACAGCCAACAAACACACAAACCCACACAAGAAGAGTTTGATAAAAGTGGGTGCCGTCACCTGTTCACACATCAGAGCAATGGGGTTATTCACACAGCCATTTATGATCTGAGCTCCACGCCCGATGGGCACGCCCAGCGACACATCATCCCAAACTCTCCCACCCAACCGCTCCCTGGCCTCGAAAACCACCACCTGTCAATCAATCAGAAAGCTAATGCTGTCATTAACCTGATAGAAAACCAGTGGAAGCCTATAAAGTGACCTCACTAATATAGTAAAACAAAAAACGTGTGTTTTATTTGTGCGTGTAGTACCTGCATGCCAAAGTTCCGAAGCTGTCGAGCTGCAGCGAGACCTGCGGCACCTGCACCGATGACCAACACCTTCTGCACAGAGAGAAAAATCTCAAGAGCCGCTCACTCAGACCTGACAGTGTTAAATAGCACAAAAGACTTTGGTTTCTGTATTACTGCATATTGTCTTTGTGATTTATTTTTGATTTAGCAAAATAAAAACGGTGGCTACTTAGAAACACACGAGCCACATGCCAAAGGGTTGCTAATGTGTTTCTGATTATGTGGACAGGTCTACATCAGAGATAAATTACTACATTCAAAGAACTGCATTCTTTTATAATTCCCATTATTGTCATTAATATATAGTAATAGGATTCAAATGAATACTGTGAAAGGGTGTTTTCTCTGTGATCAGTGACTCACGCTGTGCTGTGAATGAGGCAGAAGAGCCCGTGAGACCTGCAGAACTCCAGTGTTGATCAAACCCTTCCGGGTCATAAAACGCAGAACCCTGTCCAGCTCTTGAACGCAGCGGATTCGCACCAGCCCACGCACGATCACGTGAGGAGCACATTTCTGTGCCGTCAAAACCTCCTGGACGGATGAATATCAAGAAACACAGACAGATTCTGTCTATCAATGAATAAGACGTCTTCAAAACAAACTGAGACTAATGCATCAAAACAAAGCATAAATGATGACAGAGAGCGAGTAACCCATCTTCAGGGTGACGTGCAGGTGTCGGGTTCATACAACTTGTTAACGAGTGTTTCTCTGGAGTTTACCTTCACCTGAACCAAACGTGCCAAATACCTGCTCTGACCCGACAACCGCTGCTCATGAGGGAGAACGAACTGCTTCTACAAGTTCATGTCATTGAAATGCACAAACCCCAGTGCACCGTGGGAAATGAGAGCGTGTCGTCTGTGATGTACTGATAAAGAGTGAGAGACAGTCACCTTACAGTCTCTGTGCCAGGCTGCCAGCACCAGATTCCTTAACGCCAGATACATGGTGGGATCCCTGGAGAATTCTGGGAACTCGTACAACTCATCCAGCTCCATCATGTCAGGTCTCACACATAGCGCTTTTCCACATTCGTTTGGCAGGTAGAACGGCTGGAAATACGGAGAGAGTCCAGGCACTACACAAACACAGTGTGGGATAAAACGTTTGTCTTTCATCATAATGTAAACTTGCTCTTCTCCGAAAGGAGAAGTAAAAGGGATAGATCACCCAAAAATAAAAATTTCCTCACCCTCATGTTGTGTCAAACCTGTATGACTTTCTTGCTTCAGCAGAACACAGAAGAAGAGATTTTGTAAAACGCTGGTTACCGGCTCTCATTCACTTTCATAGTGTGAACACAAGATACAATAGATGTCAATAGATGTCAGTAACCAGCGTTTTGCAAAATATCTTCTTTTGTGTTCCACAAAAGAAAGAATCATATACATGGTTTGAATGACGTAAGGATGAAAAAATTATGACATTTTTTGGGGGGCAAATCATCATTTTGGGTGAACTATCCCTTTAAGATGTACGTCACGTCTAAGGATTGGATCCAGTGTACTCACCGTGAGGTTGGGCGGTCCGCTGCTGGGCTCTGGGAGAGGCAGACGGGCTCATGCCCACACAGTCAGGATAATACGCTGAGAGAAACGGACTGGCCAAACTGTCCTTAAACAACGGTGGCAGAATCAACATGGAGTGCCACCAGCTGTCCGTCACACCTGCCACTCGCTCATATGACACACATCACATAACAGCATCAATAACAGAACCTGGCACGCTCACTGGTTTGTTGCCATGAATACACATCGTATTGATTGTTAAATGATCTCTTCCCTGACAAACGTATTGTTTGGGTTGAGAAGACATTTATAACTCACTGGATATATAATATATGGAGACAAAATGACATTATGGCATTTTAATATAAAATGAATAGTTTGTTTTCATCTGAAGAAATGAAGCTGGGATGACAGAGTTAGAGAGAATTTGGTTACAGTAACAGTCAATGTTTAGAATCCTATTAACATTTATACATGGTAACAATAATACAACAAACTGCTTTAGTAGGTTTACAGAGTTTCACAGTGCTAGATACTACCTGTTGAGGAAAAAGGGTTAGTGTTTCTTTTTCATGGAGACAGTGGTTATGATGTCAAGTGTTGGTGGAAGAGGTGTGTTTTTAAGTGTTTTTAAGTGAGGGATGTGGCAGATCAGACTGCGTTTGGGAGATTATTCTACAAGCAGAGAACAGAGAAGGAGATCGAGAAACAGATGTGACTCTCGAATGATTAATGCAACCATGTGCTACAGAATACATCACTGGGACTGTAAAATCAATTGAGAAGCACTGATATAGACTTTCATCGGGGTATCAAAGAAAGTGTTAATGCTTTACCCCATCCTCCGGCTGAGAACACGCATCGCATCCTTCAATCTGTGAAAGAAAACCATGAACGTGTGAAATATCAGACAGATCAGCAGTTTCTCTTTTTGGATGAGGATTGCATGAGCACATTTTACTTTAATGCCATTGTGCTTCATGCCGCAGCGGTACGATGAGGCCAGCGCCGCCGTCAGCTGTGTCTCTTTACTCAACTGACGCCATTTTCCACAGTCTGCATTAATGCACTGAACCTGAAAACACACACAACAAACGACTGATCACAGAAAACAGCATAACGCCATGTGTTTGTCTTGCTGTCAGCTAAAGATCACAATGTCTTTAAAGGTAACAGACTGACAGGGTCTTACCCAGTAGGGCAGCTGCTGGTCGGCCATGAAGGCTTTCAGACTGGGTTCACTTTTCCCATTAGCGGTCCACACAGTCTTCCACGAGGAGAACGTCTCGTATCCGTCTTTATGACTGACAAAACACAAAAGCATTCATTACATGTTCAACTGAGGGCCATTGTAGTGCTGTTAAATTACCCATCAGCCCTTACCTTCTGTAGTAATGGTCAAAACATTCATTACAGAAGTGTTCGCCACATGACAGATGATACCAGCGGGACGTGTAGCTGTTTTTAGCGCATCTGATGAAGAGAGACGTGAAGTGTTTACAGAGAATACCTCACAAAATCACAAGCACTTTTACATTTGATTTCCCATGAAGAAAATCCAGCTTATTTTAATACCATTAACCTGAACATTGTGACATTAATTCAAACGAAAACACACACACACACACCTCTCAGACATACACACACACACCTCTCAGACATACACACACACACCTCTCAGACATACACACACACACCTCTCAGACATACACACACACACCTCTCAGACATACACACACACACCTCTCAGACATACACACACACACCTCTCAGACATACACACACACACACCTCTCAGACATACACACACACACCTCTCAGACAAACAAACACACACCTCTCAGACATACACACACACATCTCTCAGACATACACACACACACCTCTCAGACATACACACACACACCTCTCAGACATACACACACACACCTCTCAGACATACACACACACACCTCTCAGACACACAAACACACACACCTCTCAGACATACACACACCTCTCAGACAAACAAACACACACACCTCTCAGACACACACACACACACACCTCTCACACCTCTCTCACACACACACACACCTCTCACACACACACCTCTCACACACACACCTCTCACACACACACCTCTCACACACACACCTCTCACACACACCTCTCACACACACACACCTCTCAGACACACACACACACCTCTCAGACACACACACCTCACACACACCTCTCAGACACACACACACACCTCTCAGACACACACACCACACACACACACCTCTCAGAGGCACTGGCGAAACACACAGGGTAGGTGGCTGGACATCCTGATTTCTCACACTTCCTAAATCTTTTCTCAGACTGATCTTCATCTTCTTCAGCCTCAGTGGCTTTTCTTCTCATCTGCAACATGAACACACAGACATTAAATAGAACCACACACAAAACTTTATTAATGTTTCTCTTTACCTGTGCTGCAGGTGTGCTGCTGCGGCCACGCCCACCGGAGTCCAGCCCGCCCACTGCTGCTGATCCGCTTCCTTCCCCGCCACCGACTGACACCCACTGACAGTACATAATATATACACACGCTACTATGTGGGTGGTGTATTTCAACTAGAGAATAACACCATCTAGAACATCATCATGTGTATGATCACAACACTGGTCTAAGCCTGTGGATAACATGGACAATATATATATATATATATATATATATACAGTCATGGCCAAAATTGTTGGCACCCCTGCCAGAAAATCAGGTATTTCTCACAGAAAAGTATTGCATTAACATGTTTTGCTATACACATGTTTATTCCCTTTGTGTGTATTGGAACAAAAAAAAAAACAGGAAAAAAGCAAATTTCACACAACGTCACACAAAACTCCAAAAACAAAATGTTGGCACCGTTTCAAAACTGTGGATAAATAAGATTGTTTCAAGCATGTGATGCTCCTTTGAACTCATCTGGGGCAAGTAACAGGTGTGGGCAATATAAAAATCACACCTGAAAGCAGATTAAAGGAGAGAAGTTGACTTAGTCTTTGCATTGTGTGTCTGTGTGTGCCACACCCAGTGTCAGAAAGCTGGGTTTGCTTTCTGGGAGATCGTGGGTCTTCCAGCAGGACAATGACCCCAAACATACTTCAAAAAGCACCCAGAAATGGATGGCAACAAAGCGCTGGAGAGTTCTGAAGTCCAGATCTAAATCCCACTGAACACCTGTGGAGAGATCTTAAAATAGCTGTTGGGAAAACCCTAACCCTTCCAATATGAGAGACCTGGAGCAGTTCGCAAAGGATGAGAGGTGTAAGAAGCTTATCGATGGTCATAGGAAACGATTGATTTCAGTGATCTTTTTTCCAAAGGGTGTGCAACCAAATATTAAGTTAAGGATTAAGGTGTTAAGAGTTTTGTGTGAAATTGTGTCAAATGTTTTCCTCCTTTTTTTGTTTTGTTCCAATACACACAAAGGGAATAAACATGTGTATAGCAAAACATGTGTTACATGTGTTTCTGTGAGAAATACCTGATTTTCTGGAAAACTTTCAGGGATACCAACAATTTTGGCCATGACTATATATTATAATTAATATATCAAAAATCACAAAAATACAACGTTTCATTAAAGCAAAACTATTGAAAGTAGAGGGAAATCCCTAACCCTAATCATGAAAAAAACAACATGAAAATTCTTACATGCGAATTGGACAGAATTATTGGCACCCCTAGAAATACTCATGAGCAAAATTTCTTTTTTAAAATGAAAATTCCCTTTGATATTTACATTTTCTTAGCACACCTAGGTGACTAGAAACATGTTTTTGTCCAGTCATGACTTTCTGTTTCACAAAAAAATAAATATTAAGTAAAACAAAGGGCCACATATCCTTCATTCATCACAATGGGTAAAATGAAATAATATAGTTCTGATGTGCATTAAAAGATTGCTACACAAAATTTAGGAAAATAGTTAAAACAATAAAAATTGAGATGTTGCAAATCTGCCTGAAAGAGGATGTGCGTCTATATTGTCTTAATGCAGAACAATAAACATGATTTAAGTGTCCAAAGACTCTTTAAGGACCACAGATGGAAAACTGCAGAAATTAGTTCAATCTTGGGGTCAGAAAGCTTTAAAAGAAAGAAAGAAGGAAAACAGCACTTTCATCACAGCAAGTTGTCTGGGACACAGTTAAAAAACAAACAAATCCATTGCACTCATGCAAAAAATGGCCCTACTTTTATACCAGAGGTCCTGAGTTCAGATACATGACATCACAGATTCTATTAAATACCAAAAGAAAAAAAATCTAAACCTGACTTCCTTTACTGGAGGCCTTATAATAGGAAGTGGTTAGATCTTCTATGAGGACATTGGTTAAAAACAAACATCAAAATCATCACAGACATGGATCACTGAGCACAGAACCAAGGTTCTGCCATCAGCCACCCCAGTTCCCTGACCTGAACCCTATAGAACATTAGTGGGGTGACACATTTTTTCATGATGTGATTTCCCCCCACTTTCAGGAGTTTTGTTTAATAAAATATTGAATGAAAAAATTGTGTTTTTTTAAATAAAGATCAAAAGGAAAAACAACGCACATTTATTTTTACAACTGTCTTTGCACATATTTACCATGGGTGCCAATATTATATATATATATATATATATATATATATAATAGAACTAGTAACTGCATGTAAACAGAGTTTGTGAAAGAAGCAGGAAACATTCAACTGCATATTTTGCTTTACTTTATAATAGAATCCTGTAAAAAATCACAACAACAAAAACTATCTTCCCAGTAAAAGCATTTAGACTAATTACAGCATAACCAACATACAGAGAGAGCACACACACATATCCTCAGTGATTTGACGTTTTGTGACATTACACAATGTCAAAAGTAATATATAATTGTAGTGTTCGTAACTGCTGATGTGCTATTATTGCATTTGTTGTCTGTTCAAACACTGAAGCTTCTGCTCGATGATCACATTATATTATCCTTAACACACACACACACACATTCAGTGTCATGAGTTTATAAAGAGGATTCTCTGACCTGAGTCTGCCAGCATTGATGACGATGATGTATAATATATCGATAATAAATAAAACACCTGACTCTTTATTTTTAAAGTTAAACACATTTAATTCACTAGCGTCCTTATCCACAGGAAGCTCACTGTGTGAAGGAAGCTCACTTCCGCTTAACAACACACGTCAAAATAAAAGTAGCTCGATCGACAACACTGCGCGTTAAAAAGTTTACGACACCGCAGCAGGAAATGTTTAAAATTATTCACAGGTTCATAAAGAACTTAAGAGAAGTTCACAGATGGGAACTGAATGGGAAGATTGTCTCTAGGGGAGTGAACGGTGAACTGCGCACGTTACTATAGTAACAGAAGTCGCCATCCACTATAAACACACACACACACACACACACAGACAGACAGACAGCTGATGGTGAAGCTTTATAAAGCGCTTATGAATCAGACTTAATGAGTTTCAGTCATTTCTCACACATGAAACATGTTGTCCGGTGTGACACAGCTGAGCGGTTTCGTTTCCAAACCGCGTTTTACTGAGAGAAAGTCTCTAAAACAGTATGAGGTGAGTCGCATCATACATCGACATATTAACATTTCGTGTGGTTTTATATGTTGTGTCGCGTTCATCTGATTTCAGTGTTTTGCAGAGATTTAATGAACTGTCTCGAGTCGTTCACCTGCTTGAAGATCCTGTTTCTGTAAGACAAATCCATCAATCCACCTGCTGTTTCACTGACTGAATCTCTATTCAAATGAATTGAAGAGTAAATAAACGTCAATGTCTTTGCAGTCCTCGCTGAAAGAGAGACACATTTTTATGCTGAAGAAAGTGGTGAAGACATGCCAGCGAGGATTTGTATCCTAAAACATCAAATGACATTTTTAACGATTTTTAACTGTTTCAAATGCTGTAAAGTCTATAAGCTTTAAATATAGCCCGTGTAATTGAATAGTGTAGTGTGAGTAATCATTTCACATGATGTACTCAAAAGTCCCTTGATCCCAATTAACTAAATCACACTCAGCATTTTCCTTCTTGAAATTACAACTTGATGATTTTCCATGATGTGAATAGACGTGATGCGGCGGTCTGTACTAATGTTTATGATGTCCATTGAGGGATGAACTCTCTGTGGAATAATGTGTCTTTACACGTATCACAGCTTTTCCTTAAAATGCCCGTGTTAAGATGTTGAGAGATCTTGCAGACGTATTTAAGATTATTAACATTTGTGCAGAAAAAGTGACGAATGATCCAGATTATGCCAAAGTCGTCTGTGATTTCCTGCACATATGCGGGTATGATATGCAGTCTGGTCACATGAGCAGTGTATTGCTTGTGTGTATATGTGTTCTTATTAATGCTTTGCTTTGAAGGCGACCCTTCTTAAAGGAGAAGTCGTCTGATGAGATGACCTACGCCTCTGTAGTAATGGACTGTCTGTCTCACTTGGGTGAGTTCATGTCTGCTTCTCTGACAATGATATTGTTTAACTTTTGTCATAGAACGTTTCACACTATATAATATTGTTTCTTTTTCCCTAATTGATATAGGGCCATGAACATTTAAGTTCTCATTTGCAGTCAGTCTTTTGTGAAACTTGGTTTTATAATAACAATGCATATATGTGTCTGAAGTTATGTGCTCTTAATGATTTTTTACATATGTCTGACTACAGGTTATCTGATGAGAGTTCCCGTTCCAGAGATCAGACATCAGATCTGTTCATCTGTGATCGCTTTGTACAACTGTGAAAACCCCAGAGCCGGTTTTGATGGTGGGTTAAAGTATGTGATGTGTTGATGTGCAGCAACAGGAGTGTTTATTATGATGGTCTGTCTGTGTGTGTCAGGCGTTTGTTCCACGTGTGCCGACTACAGAGGGCTGATGGTGGAGCGTAGCGGTCTGGCTGAAACGCTTGTGATGTCGCTGCCCCTCATGGAAAATCAGCTGTTCGTCAAACTGCATCTTCTTGAGACTCTGCAGATCATGTCCCGGACATCAGGTGAAATCGCTTCCTGTGACATTGCAGACTGCTCATCCTGTCTAAACATCTCCCATGTGTCAATATGTTTTATCATTATAAGAAACTTTATTTTATGTAGTGCCTTTAAAAGTTACTTCTTAAAGAGCTTTACACATAAAAGAATACGAAGTTAGAAGATAAAACCCTAATAACGACAATCATAAGAAGAAAAATATACACCAAAAACTACATCAGGTCAAAAAGAAATCGCATATAAGCAAGTCTAAAAAAGTGAGTTTCAAGAGAGGATTATTATAATAACCTTGTATTGTATTGAATTGTATTCTGCCTACATTTGTTTTTCTCTGTAAAGCTGCTTTGAAACAATGGAACATTGTAAAAAGTGCTATATAAGTAAACCTGAATTAAATCGAATTGAATATCATGAGGAAGAGAGTTTTGGAGCAAGGGAAAAAAGCGCAGTCACCTATAGAGCGAGAGCGAGCAGAGGGAACAAGTGTCAGAGGAGATTACGCCTCGGAGTGTAGACAGACAGTTGTGAATATCTTAAATACCAGCACGTGGGGTTACTCTGAATGCATCTCTTTGCAGAAGTGAACTGTAATTTAATGCTGAAAGCTCAGGCCGCTCACAAGATCTGTTACCATATGAGTGAACACGACCCATCTGGACAGGTTCTGTTCCGCTCCTCAGAAATCTTGTGGAATCTTCTGGAGAACGGCTCTGAGGAGGAGGTCACCAGTCAGCTCAGTAACATGGACTGCATCGAGTGAGAAAAGCCTATCTGTCTGTCTGTCTGTCTGTCTATATGTATGTATTATATACAGAAACAGATGGTCTTGATTGGTCCAAATGGTCTGATATACCGTCAATTAACATGATGACACAAATATTCAGAGAAATTTTATGTTTTAGATTGTTCATATTGTCACATTGCATTCATGACACTTAAGCACAACCCCCCCCCACACACACACTCTCATTTCCAGATGTTTTACTGGTAAATAAATATATTTAATCTTTCTTGCATGACAGTAGTGATTGTGAGATTTTTATTACAGTGATTGCAATACTTAGAAAGATGGGTTTCAGTTTTCCTTTCTTTCTTTTGCATTGTTTAAAAAAGTGAAATATTTGCCTTCTTGGCAGGTTTCTGAGATTCACCTGCTCATATATTGTTCTGTGCACACAATCGCTTCCTCTGATCAGATGATTTCTGTTGTGTGTGCCAGTTCTTTGAAACAGGTGTTTCTCCACCAGCTGCTGAATGGCTTTCGACATTATGATCAGCAGCTGAGAAATGACCTTCTGGTGCTTACGTCACTGATCGCAGCCAATCCACACGCTCCTCTGATTGTGAGTACACTTGTGTCTCTTGTGTCTGTACTCTTTTTTTTATTTTATTTTTATCAGCTCTGACTGATGTGCGTGCGCACTCTTCTTAACCAACTCTCGACTGGTGTTTGTTTTAGGAGAGCGGGTTTGCCAAGCATCTCACTTTGCTTGCCACGTTTCCAGAGTGTAAGTTTTGGCTTAGTTTTAACCATGATTGTGCTTGTGTTACAATTTCACACAACTGTATAACAATTATTTGTATTTCTCAGTGAAGAGCCACAATTCTCTGGTCCGGAACGTCAGGCTGTCCTTTAACCACGAAGACTTTGAAATGAAGAAACTCTTGCTGAATTTGATTGTTGTCCTGTCTAAAGATCTGGCTGCTCTGCAGGTGAGATTCTTTTAAGAAAGACATTTGGTTTTTGTGTTTGTCCACTGATATTATATATAAGACTAAATTTAATAATAGTTTGAACTTGTTTAAGGATTGATTATTTATATGCCATACAGTTTGTTATATTGTGTGTGAACATGTTTGTGCTGTATAGTTGTTTAAAGAGGGTCGTGTCATGCTGGCCCTGATGCTCTTGATAAAGCCGAGATCATGTGACGTTCAGAGCAGCAGACGTAGTTGGAGCTTCAGTCAGCAGGAGGAGCTGCAGCTTCAGGCTTTAGCTACACTCAGCACGTTAGCTCCTCTCATGCTGGATGACTACATCATGTGTCAGGCCAACACCTGCCTGCTCCTGCTGCTCGACTGGTGTCTACAAGAAGGTAACTAAACTGAACACACTTTTACAACAAGGTGACGAGTGATTGATTCGGGTGACGGAGTGATTGATTCGGGTGACGGAGTGATTGATTCGGGTGACGGAGTGATTGATTCGGGTGACGGAGTGATTGATTCGGGTGACGGAGTGATTGATTCGGGTGACGGAGTGATTGATTCGGGTGACGGAGTGATTGATTCGGGTGATGAGTGATTGATTCAGAGGATGGAGCGATGGATTTAGGAGATGATTTATTAGTTTATTTTTCTTGGCAGACTCCTTTGGCGGGCAGGGTCACAGTTTTCACAGCACTGGTGGGCGTGGTGGAAAGAAGGCACAGATGAGATACTGTATCCGTGTGCTCAGATCTGTGGTGTTGCTTGGCAATGATCTGGTGAGCCAGGACCTCTGTGATCAGGGAGCTATAGGGCAGCTCTTGGGTAAGACATTTTGACAATAGCCATAACAATATTGTAGACATGCGTGTGTTAGTTTGATGCTGAAGATGGTATGTTCTCAGATAGACACAAAATCACATACCTTTTTTGGACTGTCTGTCACCACCAGAACAGCTAAATCTTTAGCCCTCTTCAAGCATTGGCTAAAGACATATCTCTTTGTCCAACACCTGACTCAAAAATAACATTTAGGGCTTCTTTCTCCAATCGTTCCAAACACCAGACCTAATACTAATGCTTACTTCTGTTTTGTTCCCTATTCCTCATATTCCTTCTGTTTTATTTAAAATCCCTGGCTACGTATGCTTTGTTACGTTAATTAAGACCAGTTTCGCTGCTCTTTTGTTGTTTAATTGGTTTTGTATGTATACCTCACTTTGTCTGCCAAATGACTAAATGTAAATGAAATATAAATGAAGATTCCTGATATCATTACTGCTAGATCATTGACATAGTATTGTGTGTGTTGAGGGGTGCTGCGCTGGTTCTTAGAGAGACAGGAGACAGAAGATGCCATCTCTCTGGAGATACAGATGGACATTCAGGTCATTCTATCTGTGGTCTGTGAGGGAGATCTGCACAGAAAGGTAGGACAGTCTTTATACTGCTGTTTCAAAACCCTGTGACGCACACACACACACACACACAGTTAAACCTGAATGCACACCGTCTTGAGGTCCCCACGCGTTAACAAGCTTAAAAAATCATATAGAATGATATCTTTTGAAAATGTAAACATACCGATGGTTTTGTGTGATGGTTAGATTTACGGGTTGGTTCAGTCCCCCCCCATGGAATGTCCCCAAAGAGATAATAACCCAGACGTATGTATGTGTGTGTGTTTTCAGGAGCTGTTTGGTAGTGATGGTGTGGAGATTCTGCTTCAGTATTTAAATATGGATGCTCAGCTGATCTTCAGCGGGTTGGGTCATAATAAACTGCTTCTGTCCACAGTCGACTGTGTTTGGTGAGACAACTTTGATTACGTATCTCTTTCTGTCTTTGCTGCTTTTAATTGCATTGCTTTTAAGTGGTTCTGCTGGTTAGACGTGTTGAAGTGATGTTCTGAGTGTCCACAGGTCATGTGTCGTCGGTTGTTTAAATACAGAGGATGTGTTTTTGGAGAGACGTGGCGTTCATCTAATTCTGCAACTGCTGCAGGTGATGGGGACTTTTATAAATGCTCTTTTATGAGTTTTAAAAGTAGATTTGTCACTCGATGTTTTCAGAGTACATGACTATTTCTGATATTAACCCTTTAATGGAGTTCATGTTGAAGTTAATGTTGTTTGATGAAGGCGACCCCCAGGCATATGCTGAGCATACTCATCGGGACTTTGTTGGAGTTGTGTGAAAACCCACATGCGCTGCCATGTGTGCTGAGCTGGTGTGGAGTAAAAAATGTTTCTGCCCCACAACTACTCCTGCAGATCTGGAGAGAAGAGGAGATGCTGATGGGCATCACACGAGACCAGTGGGGAGTGATTACAGGTACTGGACAGGTTGATCACAGAATAATTGCAATAACGTGGTTTTTTTTACTTTATTCAAATGCTGACGCTTTCACTTACAGAAGTCTCACAGCATGAGGACGAAGCATCAGCACATGAATCAGAAAACCTGTGTGCAAACATCTACTGCATGTTCTGCAAACTGGGTAAAGCCAAAAGCGTACTTTAATTTTTATGTTCATGTTAGACAATTTTCTGCTGTGTTGGGGAGTAACTTCATGGACACCACTAGCTTAATATTTTCAGTAGCGTGACAATTAAAATACTGTCACTTCTAGTAATGGGCTACTTGAGTCCACAAGAGGCTGAAGTATTTGGATAAATATGATTCTTAATGTACAAAAATATACATATACATCATAAAATCCCTATCATGTGTTATGAACAAGACATCGTTACCTTAGATATAGGCAGGTGTTTTTAATAAGTAGGTTGAAGTGTAAATGAAAACAACTGTCTCAAAAGAGTATCTCGACTGTAGTTAAGTGGCATGTGACAACAGACAAGTCTAATTTTAAATGACCAGATATCATTGATATAATAATGAATTAAAACCGCAGGATTTAAACAGCTGTCGGGTTTAAGAACAGCAGATTACATCATGCTCAGCGTCATCAGCCAATACCTGGACTTCAAGGTATATCATGAAAGATCTTTTTCTGTCACGAGTGATCACACGGCTGAGATTTTATACTTTAAACGTGTGTGTTTGTGTGTGTGAGGTGGCTGAGGTTTGGACAGAGATCTCTGCTGAGTTGTCTGAAGAGGGATTGACACCCATTTCCTCTGATAATGAAGCTCTGAAGAGCATCAAACAGATGAGTGAAGACACAGCCGAGCATGTGCGCCCTCTGCAGCAAAGCATTCTGGACCGGCAGCAGCATGCAGATCTGCAGGAGGAGAGACGAATCTATACAGAGGTACATCATTTGACATTTTATTCATTTAGGTGATGATAGGTGTCTTGCTCAAAGGCACCTCAGTTGTTTCTTGCTGGTACAGGGAATCAAACAGGCAACCTTCTGGTCACCAGTCCAACTCTTCAACCAGTAGACCACAACTGCCCATCATTTACTGCTGCACGTTCATCTGTGTCCTGTCACAAGCTTCATGTGAGTCTGTTATCAGTTTATGATTCATGTCTGTGTGTTTTTCAGCTAAACTTTGCTCATAAGCAAAGAGAGTTAGCTGCTGAAGCCTGGAGGAATTATGTTGCCAGAACATCAAACTACAGCATCTTAAAGGTCTGAAATCTTGTGACGTCAGACGATCAGATATGATCTGAGATAATCTAAATCTATCGACTTTATTCGTTCAAAAGTAAATTGAATTCATTTGAGCGATTTCTGTTTGTGTCAGGAGTTTAAACGGCTACAAAAAGAATGGAGCACCAGTGATGCAGACGTGACATCAGATGTGGCCCTCGAGGAAGCCCTGACACGAGAGACTCGTCACATCAGTAAACCATGAGCAATGACATTCACTTTATATAAAATGACACACTGCTGTTTAAACCTTTGGCATTCAGTTTTGAAAGAGCTTAAGAGTTCTTTCCATACAGTACAAATTCATTTAACTAAAAACTACAGAGTGTTTTACAAAAGCAGCTTTATCTGTAAAGGCAAATGTTCTGAAGAAACATCAAACCATGTCCTGCTCTGATCTGATCCAAACACAAAGCCACATTGTGATGCGTGGCTATTTTGTGTCTTATGGTTCTCTAATAAAAGACTACTGTAGACACGCAACAGTCTGTGTTTGTTGACTGTACATCTCACTGTAGAAAATACACACAACTTCACATCAGCTCATCTTAGTTAAGGTTGTGTGTCAGATCAGTCAACACAAAGTGGCTGACAGTCAGCGAATGCGACACCTCCAGAAAGAAGTTCTAAATTGGCTATGAAGAAACACGGTGTTACCACATCCTTAGGAAATCATTATAATGTTGTGTTTGATAGCAGACATGCATTTCTTTATTCTAGCACTGGGTTCAAAACTCTGATGTGCTTCATCTGGTCTGTAAAAGACAGAGCAGCTGGACTAACAGGGAATATCCAAACGTTAAAAAAACACGGGTGAAGCAAGATCAGAGAGAAAAGAGAAGAAACCAGAGACTCGTTATGCAGTGTGATGTATTGAGTTCATGACAGAAAGAGTTTTCATCATGTATCACATCAGATGGGGTTTTCTGTGCAAGAGGTTCAGTCAAGTATGGGTTATAAGTTATAGCAGTAGATATTTAGCGCGTGTGTTTTAAAGCGTGAACTGCTGCAGTATACGCGCACGCGCACGCGCGCCCTGCTGTTCGTGTGTGATGTCACAATGAAGAAGTTTAGTTCGGCGGTGATGGACTGATGAGATGATGGATCGGACTTCTCGGCTGCTCTTGTTGTTGTTCTGCTGCTGTAAATCTGTCCGCTGTGATCACAACCAGTCCGATCAGCATCAGAAGAGAGGTTTTCCCGTCCTGTCCGTCCATTATGACGCGGTTCGGAGCCCGTTTGAGGTGGCGCTCTGGATTCTGCTCGCGTCACTTATGAAACTGGGTGAGAAATGAAAAACATTCATCACAACTTTCATCTGCTTTACGATTTACTCAAATATCAGTAACATTATTATATTCTCTTGCCTATCAGTTTGTTTAGGTTTGGATTATAATGGGTTATATTCCTCGTTGTTTGTCTGTATCTGTATATTTGATTCTCTCTGATCATTATTATGTGAATTTATATTGAACATTTAACAAATAATACTGCTTCTAATTTAGCTCTCTTTTTGTGCTGACCTCATGTTGAGAGTTTATCTGTGTCTCCAGCTGTACTTGTGTGTGTGTGTGTGTGTGTGTGTGAGCGTGTTGTTATCAAACACACATCACTACTGAATGCTGATAAACACTCTTCTAGTGTGAATGTTAATAGTGATAAAATAGCCAAGCAGAAGTGATGTATGTCAACATTTATGAATATCTGTCTTTTCTGAAATCAACACAGAGCCTTTTTAATGCAGTATAAACATTACTGCAGTTCATATGTGTGTAAACCCCAGAGGTTTCATTTTTTGTTTTAATTTTTTAAAACAAAAGTTCAAGAGCTTTATTAAACTCGGTGGTAGGGTTGAATATATCGCGTATATTTACTTTTACCAGCACGTCAATTATTCTTAAACAAGAACATATGAAAGCGTATAAACTTTACATTCATAAGCCGTATGTTCATTATACGTTATGGACAGTCTGCTTTATTAAAAAAACTGTTTTCATGCCACGAGGTAAAATGTGCTTGTTCTGTACAAACATCGCTTGTATTAAAAAAAGTGTTTTTCTCTGTCAGGTTTCCATCTGATCCCGCGTCTGTCCGGCGTGGTTCCCGAGAGCTGTCTGTTGATTGCCGTGGGTTTACTGGTGGGAGGTTTGATCCGCGTGATGGGCGAAAATCCCCCTGTGCTGGATTCCCAGCTGTTCTTTCTGTATCTCCTTCCTCCCATCATCCTGGACGCCGGATACTTCCTGCCCATCAGACCTTTCACAGAGAACGCCGGGACCATCCTGACGTTCGCGGTGGTGGGAACGCTGTGGAACTCGTTCTTCGTTGGGGCGGGTCTGTACGGCGTGTGTCGCCTGGAGGGCGGGAGTCTGGCCGCTGTGGACCTGTTGTCATGTCTGCTGTTCGGATCAATAGTATCGGCCGTGGATCCGGTCGCTGTGCTCGCTGTCTTCGAGGAGATCCACATCAATGAGCTGCTTCACATCCTGGTGTTTGGAGAATCGCTGCTCAACGACGCCGTCACGGTGGTAAGAAACAAGTTCAATTCTATGCCGCATGCTGTCAATCTATACACCCCAGTGGTGTTATTTAAAATCAATTGAGGTTTGTGAAAATGTGCATTAAAACCCCCGCTTGGCTTCTTTGAGGTAAATTTGGCTTTAGGGTTATGGGAATATGTTTAAAAACACAGAAAACAAGGTTGCAAGAGGACAACTCACGGACACACTTATCACAGGGTATGAAGATAATAGTATATTTATTTTGGTGTGAACACAATGTGTGATGACCACTTGTGGTGAGAAAACACTAACACAATGGAGCACTTATAATACACTTTTGCACCTCTTTTTTTTCTTTTATATCATAGATTTGATCTTTAGTGGCACTTATTTTTCTAATTATTTATCTTTTCTCTGGGTGGGGGTGTGTTTGGCAGTTGCCTTAAAATAATCTATAACCTCCTGACCCACACCATGGCCTAACCCCAACCCCCCTACCCACCCCAATGCCTAAACCTAATCTCCCTAACCACCACATTGCCTAACCCTAACCTCCTCACTCACCCCATGGTCGAACCCTAACCTCCCTAACCCCATGATCTAACCCTAACCTCCTCACTCACCCCATGATCTAACCCTAACCTCCTCACTCACCCCATGATCTAACCCTAACCTCTCTAACCCTAATCCCATTACCTAACCCTAACCTCCCTATCCACCCCATTATCCAAACCTAACCTCCATACCCACCCTTCCTTCCACACTGCCACTTATGGATCCATTTGAGCCCCCTTTCTGTTCTTACAGAACATGAAGAACTCCCATAACCCCACATTTAAGGCTTAGAAAGTATGCCTGTGCCTGAGCCGGCCCATTAAACTGGGCCTTCATTCCCCTAACCCTAACCCTGTATCGAAGCATGTATCGTTTTAGTGCGGTTACGTTTCCGTTTTTGAAAAGAATCAGCCCGAAGATGGTTACAAATATTGTTTTTAAACAAATATAAATCAAAGTATAAATATAAATAAAGAACATTCAGCCCCCCCAATGTTACACTGCCCTTTGTCTAATCTGTCTGAACAACTAAATGTTTTTCTTATGTTTATGCATTGTCCAGTTAAAAAACGAAGAAACAACACTGATCATAAAGAACTTTTTATTTACATTAGTTTGTGTTTGTATATGATAACGTTTATCAGGCCCTTGTGATTCATGTAGCACACATTTTTGCACTGTCACATCCTAATTGACCAGCAGGTATCATGCATTCAGAATCAGAAGAATCATTTATCAAGGCAGTGAATGCAAAAATCTAGAGAAAATACTGTTTAACATGGGCTTCATTTAATATTAGATATAAAGGAGAAAAGTGACCTGGACAATAATGTCATTGTTTTCCGTAGGTGCTGTATCACTTGTTTGAGGAGTTTGCTCACGTGGGCGAGGTGACCCCGGGTGACGTCTTCTTGGGCGTGCTGTGTTTCTTCGTGGTGGCTCTGGGGGGCGTGATGGTGGGCGCGGTGTATGGCGTGCTGGCGGCTTTCACCTCGCGCTTTACAGCACACACGCGCGTGATCGAGCCTCTCTTTGTGTTCCTGTACAGCTACATGGCCTATCTGTCCGCTGAAGTCTTCCACCTGTCCGGTATCATGGCGTGAGTTGAACAGCAAATCTTTCTATTCCAGCAGATGAGCATGTAGAGGTGAAAGGATCTGATTGGATGTTCTGTTTGTTCTGGCCAAACGTATGGTATCTAACTTTACTGTGCTGTCTCAGACTCATTGCGTGCGGCGTCGTGATGCGGCCGTATGTGGAAGCCAACATTTCCCACAAGTCTTACACCACCATCAAATATTTCCTGAAGATGTGGAGTAGCGTGAGCGAGACCCTGATCTTCATCTTTCTAGGTGTGTCCACGGTGGCCGGGCCGCACGTTTGGAACTGGACGTTTGTCATCCTCACGATCGTCCTGTGTCTGGTGGCCAGAGTTCTGGGTGAGATTTAACGTCAGGACCTTTATTAAATATTTAGTTTCTCCTGTCATTTAAACATAGTGTAATTTGTGAAATTCAGACCATGTCATAATACTATAAACGTCTTTTCTGGCGGTGGAAAAATTTGCTATGAATATAAAAGTATTATAATTTTTTCATTCTCATGTATTCTGCAGGTTTTCACATGCAGCATTTAAACACCTGACACTTTGTAATAAAATGTGTGTGTCCATCTATGGTGCAGGTGTGGCGGGTTTAACCTACATCATAAATAAGTATCGTATGGTAAAGCTGAGCGGTAAAGATCAGTTCATTGTGGCGTATGGGGGTTTGAGAGGAGCGATAGCTTTTTCTTTGGTCTTCCTGCTGTCCAGCGATGACTTTTCTATGAAGAACATGTTTCTGACAGCCATCATCAGCGTCATCTTCTTCACTGTTTTTGTGCAGGTGACACAATCAAAGTCTGCGTACTGAATTCATATTTCACTTTCGTCACGCGTTGTCACCGTGCATCTGTTGTCGTTTTACAGGGAATGACCATCCGGCCCCTCGTAGACCTACTGGCTGTAAAGAAGAAGAAACAGAGTAAATGTTCAATAAATGAGGAGATTCACACACAGGTGACATACTTGTTCTTAAAGTTTACGTTTTACCCACAATACCCACAAAAAAGTTGAATCAGACAAAGGTTTTGTTTCTTCTGTAGTTTCTGGAGCATTTACTGACTGGAATAGGAAGCGTGTGTGGGCACTACGGACATCACCATTGGAGGGATAAGTGTGTTTCACATTCAGTCGTTCTCCTAATCTCATGGCGGTCTTCCCAGACATTTAGCTGTATGTTCATGAAGCTCTTTTTATAAAGTAAAATGAACAGCGACGGCAAAAAATAGAAAATTAAACTTATCTAAGGCGTATGATTAAATAAGTCTTTGATGTGTACAGAACGAAATCTGCAGCCTTGTGTTATTGGCACATCCTAAAGACGCTTGCTTGAATTTATCAAGAGAGTCAGCAAATAAGTGTGAAATGAGGTTTAAACTGGTCATGAACAGTTTTTTAAGAATCTCTCATCATCTTCAAACACTCAAGAGGTCCTTGTGAATTTATTTGGCAGGATGAATCGTTTTAATAAGCACTACATTAAACGCTGGCTGATCGGCGGGGAACGCTCGCAGGAACCTCAGCTCATCTCATTTTATAATAAGATGGAGCTCAAACAGGCCATGATGCTTCTGGAGAGCAACAGCTCAACCAATCTGAACACTGCAGGACACAGTGCGGCCACACCGTGAGAGTACACAAGCTTCACACACACTGCTCACGTGACTTCAACACACAGACGCTCTTTACATGTGTGCGTGTGTTTCTGCAGACAGCAGAGCAACAGAAGAACTCGAAACATTTCCAAAGAACGAGAAGAAGAGATCAGAAAAATTCTCCAGAGCAAACCTGCAGAAGACCCGACAGAGAGTGAGACGTCTTCAAATATTACAATAACACACAACTAACCTTGTGTCCAGTATGTGAGTGTCCTGCACACACAATGCAATCTGCTCAGTGTCACTTTACATTTGAAGTCTGATGAGTGAGACCTTTATTTACTAAGCACTACAGTATTTTTTTCTTTTGAAAACAGCCAATGAATCATCAGTATGTGTTTTAGATAATAGATCTGATGAGGTTTAAGACACATTTGAACAGCTATCAGCATCTATAGATGGTGTGCGTGTGTCTTTGTGCTGTTAGTTACGTTCATACAGCAGACACACGCTGATGCCGGATCCTGCAGAAGATGACTGGAGCGAGACGCATCTCAGGAAACAGCGTGTGGAAATGCAGAGACGGGTAAGCATCACGTTCTGTTAAATCTAAACGGGTCACGTGTCACCTCCATACACGTTTGTCCTGTTGTGATTAACATTCTGGCATCTGCTTATCGTAATGTTGTTCCAAACCCATATGACATTTTTTTCTTCTTTGGAACCCAAAAGGGGGATTTTGGCAAATAATTGTCCGATCATATTTCCATATAATGACAGTGAATGAGGACTGATATCATACGAGAGACTTGTGTGAGCAACAAACCCAAACCGAAGCAATAATAAAATAAAGTTTGTTCAGAAATCAGATGTTGAATTTAGTCAGAGCTTTGTCAAGAGTTTCACTTTATAAACATGGAATCAGAATCAGAGGATCTTTATTATCATTTCAACCATATACAGCTTGTTTAGGGTGGGATGAGATAACATTCTTTAGGATCATGGTGCTACACAAGAAACACACTTAACTGTATGTTAGGCATTTATTTTTTGACCATCATTTCCACAGATGAGTCAATTTCTGACTGTTCCTGCTCATCGACACGAGTCTCCACCAATGAGACGAGCTCGCTTTCAAACAGGTGTGCTGCTAAACTTTTTTATAGTGTTTCTTCTGTTAGTCCTTAGGGATCATGATTGATGATGTCTTCCAGATAACCAAGAGCACTTGTCCAGGCCTAGTATTCTTTTCAACGTTCCTTCAGATTCATCCATTTATCCAGACTCGGTCACGCACCATAGTGAAGACCAGACACAAGACGAGTCCAGACGGAGACGACATGGAGGTGCTGAGAAACAGGAGGGTGAGCGAGGAATCAAAGGAAGGAAGCAAAGCGTCACGTTTGCTCTAGACGTGGAAGAACAGAAATGTTCTCGTCGTCTGAGCTATCCCTGGCCAAACCAACTGGATGAAGAAGAAGAGGAGCCGTTTTTATCAAAATGACCAAGTTTTTTTTCTTGTGTGTTGCTGATTGATGTTATATTGTGTTACTCTTTCCTAAGTTAAGTTTGTCATCTAAATGTGTTCAGAACATCAATTCTGCCTGTATAGGACATATACATTTTTTTAATGAATGTAAATGTTACTAAAAGTAAAGCAGTGAATCTCTTTCAGTTATGTATAAAGTCATCTCTGGATTTCTCTTTAATATTAACATTTCAGTTGTACCTGACTAACCCCTAATTGTTATATTTTTCCACAGTCTGGCTATTTTAATTAAAAAAATCCTCTTCGTTCATCTTTCTCTAGTTTTAAGTCTAGAATGTGAACATTCCTTTGTAAACTGCATTTGACAAAATGTTAAATGCTTTCTCATTTAGGGTTTAGATAAAAGTTCTTGCTAAATGAATACATGTAAATGTGAACAGTGTTTGCTGTATAATTCTGTGTAGAGTTCATCTTAAAGCTCATGAGACTCATGAGACCAAGGCATCATTATGATGTTTAGATCTCCAGAGTCTTCATTATAGCAAACACAACAACACAAGCCAATTCCCACACATGACAACATGATCTCATTCAAAGCTTAGTGTATTTCTCACATCTGCTCAGTGTGAATTAAACTGCTGCTTATTGAATCATGTCGGTGGATTTCAGTGGAAGTTGGAAACTTTATGAACAGGAGAATGCAGAAGAGTTTCTCAAAGCCATTTGTGAGTTACAGCAAAATATTACAAGACAAGTGTCCAGTTTACCTATCTGCTGTTTTCCATGTGTATTCTACTCATTCATGTGCAGTATGTAAAGGTGTGATATATACATATATATATGTGTGTGTGTGTTATCTTGTATGTGTGATGTTTTTTTCGACAGCTGCTCCAGTCATGTACATTAAAATGATGAATGAAGTGAAACCTGTAACGACGATTCATCAGAATGGAGATGAATTTAACATCTGTGTGAAATCTGCGATGAGAAGTCACACAAACTCGTTCATCATCGGCACTGAAACAAACTTCAACACTTTAGACGGCAAACAAATCAAGGTGGAGATAATTCATATTATAATAAACACATTTATAATTTTAAATGAACATACTACTTATTATAATAATAATACAACTACAGGTTGGCATGTTAAAGTCCAAATTAACACACTTTTTAGACAATATCTAACCAACATTTTCATTTCTTACTGTTTTTTATGCTTTTACTATTTTTTATTTGTTGTTTCAGTTTACTTACGGTGTGTTTACTGATAAATATTTTTAGCAGAATCTTTAATTATAACTGCTTAAAAATGACACATGAATGAGACACAGTCCACTGAAAAAAGAATGAACAAAATCTTTCAACAAAATTGAAAAGTCTTTCTCTATTAAAGTGTGTGCTGTATTTTACCATTGAAGAAACTGTATCAGTTGCTGTATTCAGAAATAAATGTAAAAATAAATGTATTAATGTTAATATTAATAAACATTAATATATTTATTTGTATACCAATTTACAGGTAATCTTTTGGCGGTTACCAAGCAGCATAAATCCATAAATAGCCCATATGAATATTTACAAACAACAAGACATTTTCGGAAATTACCATTTCAAATTGATTGATATTTTCAGGTTTTATAATATAGCTCCGTATTCAATAATTTCAACTTGAGATCCAGAATTATGATCTGTTTGATCTACATTATTTACTCGATCCTCTTGATCTATTTGAATTGATTTCAGGGAACAGCTCGAATGATCGATGGCAAGATTGTGATTGAGACGGAGAAATTCACCCATGTGAGAGAGATTCAGGGAGAGGAGATGATAGAGGTCAGATGAACATAGATGTTTTTATGTTCTAATGGTTTTTTAACCCTTAGATGTTTTATGATATATGTTTTGTTGAATTTTTTGTTTGTGTTTCTCTAGACAATCACTTGTGGAAGCGCAAAACTCGTCCGGAGAAGCAGACGCATTTAATTTCACTGCTGTCATTCATTCAGCATCCTAAATAAGAATTTATTGTGTTGTTTTAACTACGTTTGGGATTGTTATTTCAGTTCAGACTGTTTATTGTTTGTACGCAAAATTGTTTTTAACTGATCTCATCTGGTGCATGGAACGGCTGTTAAAATATATTACTTTGATATTGTTATTGTTAAACAAATCGTGGACAGGTGTAAATAAAACAGCTAAATATATTATAATGCTCTCCGCTAGAGTGTGTTGCAGTACTGAAGCTTGCCTTCAACACTGGAGTTTGTCTGTAGGGGCGCTGTCGGGTTTCGTGTGTTTGCGGTGCAGGAGAAGTAGCTAAAGGCAGCGATTGTAGCGTGTGAGACTTTAAGCACATAAGAGATCATTAAGTTTCATTGTAACTGTCGTTTATCGTCATAAAAGGTTTATTTTTAACCTTGTTCGTCATGTCTCGGTACATGAGGCCGCCGAACAGCTCCCTGTTCGTTCGAAATATTTCCGACGAGTCCCGGTAAGAGAAACTCACAGGAGTCTGCGTTAATATCCTCACTTTGCATAGACTGTATAACGTTACATATTATAATCTCAGGAATAGCATTATATATCTTATTTAATCAATCTTTGTGTTTAAATGTTTTAGTTTATGCGAATCATGTAACGCTAGTCACAGAGCATCATCACGTCATTAGTAACTGGTTTGGTTTGTATTAATTGTGTGTTTCATTTAATAAATGAATGATTTACTACTTTAAGATACACCTCAGGAAATAAAAGTATCACGTGAATCTGTTAAATGTTTATTATGACTTACATTAAACTCTTGAGAAGAGTGCAGAATTATTGCTGTTTATTTCACATACTTCATGTGTTTATCTGATTTCTATAAGATTCTGTTAAGCCTTTGAAATGGACTAATGTTCTGAACACTATAAAACCACTGAAAACAAACTATACTGTTGTCATCATCGAAAAATAGGGTTATTTACTTTTGAGGCTAATTTTGTGTTAAAATAACTTTTCAAATAATGACTCGGGTGCACAATGCATTATGGGATAGCCAGTAACCTATGGGTTAGTTATTGGGTGTCTCAATAACATACTGTGTAGAGTGTATGGAATACAGAAAGATTGTAGCCGTGATTTGATTAAAGAGTTTATCTGAAAGTAACCCTAAATGTGTTATTTCTGGCGTCCAGACCAGAAGACCTGCGCAGGGAGTTCGGCCGATATGGCCCTGTTGCTGACGTCTACATTCCTCTAGACTTCTATTCACGACAGCCGAGAGGATTCGCTTACATTCAATATCCTTTTCATATAAACTTCAGCTGCAGCCGCAGTCACTCTCCTGGACTTCAGGTTGTGGATGAAGCGCAGTACATTTTTAACACTTATTTCTCTGTTGTTACCTCAGAGTATGTCAAGGCGTCCAGAGATAAGGGCCTGGTGTAGAGTAGGATTAAAGCTGAGCCACCGTCAACAGCAAAGAAAGAAAGAAAGATTGTTACTTACAGAAAGGCAAAAGTGTGAAAAGCAAATTAAAGCTTGAAGAGACAAAGAGGAAAAGAGGTGATTTTTCTGTCAGAGGCAAAAGTACCAGGCATCTTAAAGATCATGGTCAAGGTAACATCTTGTATCCTACAACATTCAGGACCCTAACGCTGCTTTTTTATTCCCATTCAACAAATTGTTTACTTAAATCTGAAGCTGTAACGTAAGCGTCTGTAGATGTGGAAAAGAACTGCAGTGAATGTGAAGATTTCTTGTTCTGTCTGTGAATGCGCCGCCTGTGGTTTCATGTTGTGATGATAAAAGCCCTTAACAACGCAGCATGTTCGAAGATGTCCGTGACGCTGAGGACGCTTTGCACAATCTGGATAGAAAATGGGTGTGTGGACGACAGATCGAGATCCAGTTTGCACAGGGAGATCGAAAGAGTGAGTTCTGAAGTTTCTCTCATTTAACAGATGAAAGTGGAGTGAACGGTTTTTGTTCAATCAGTATTTGTTTCTTAGCTCCTGGTCAGATGAAGACCAAAGAGAGCCGGTCCCCACGCAGTTCCTCTCGATACGACGACTGCGAACGAGGCGGTCGGCGCAGACACTCGCGCAGCCGCAGCTACGATAGACGCAGATCGCGCAGCCCGTCCCACGAGAGACGCTACCGGAGATCTGAGAGTCCCAGAGAGTGAGTCTGAGTGCGCTGTTACTAGAAACGTCATGTATTATAAGGCACATCCAATGGAATGTTCAGCCCAGCTGGTGGATTGTGGGTTTGGTTGGTGTCTTCTGATGAAAAGATAATAACTGCAAGCTGCTTCAAATAAAAAGTTAGGGTTAGGGCATGAATGTAATAATGGTATCTTGAAAACTGACCTTGTATTTTTCCCAGCAGGTCCAGAGGAAGAGCATGCAGCAAACGAAGCCGAAGTCGAGATTATGACAGGTAAATGCATTAAAATGCAGAGTAACATGAGGTTTTCATGTGTGTCATATGGAAGATTTGTTCAATTGACCCTAACTGCAGACTTTTAAAGATGATGATGTTTCATGTTTTTTCTCAATCATTTTGCCGTTTTGGGTTAGAGTTAGGGTTTAGACCTTCAATGTGAAATATAGTATATTTGATGGTACTGCTGTATCAATGATCATCATCTAACATGTCAGAGTATTTTTATTTGTATCTCTACTAATGGTCATGTGACTTCTGCAGGCGCAGACCGGCTGCCCGTGACCGTTCTCGCAGCAGGAGCCCCTCCCGTTCTAAAAACAGAGACGGACGCTCGAGGTCCAAATCGCTCAGCCCACGGGAACAGACTGATTTCCAGACAGAAAGGCAGGAAGGCCTAAACAAAGCACTCAAACGTTCCCGGTCACGCTCCCGTTCCAAGTCCTGCTCCCGATCCAGGTCTCGCTCCCGATCGTGGGCTGGCCGCAAATCCTGAGGATGTCATAATTGTCGTGTTGTATTTTTATTAGATTGTTTTGTTTGAATGCAGTTTAAAGGCTGTTGGAGGTTATAGGCCTATATGCAAATATGGCTGCAAGTCTTTTCATTTTGTTGGGATTTAGTTTACAGGTGTATCATTTATAAGGCTGTAAGAAGTTTAAAGTGCTTGAGTTATTTTTACATCAAATTTTTGTTTTGGTTGACCAGTAATGACCGTCCATGTCATGTGTATTGAATCTGTTTTTATTGTGGGGTTTATTTGCAGGCCTTTTACAAGTAATCCGAAATAAAATCAATTTCTCATACTTCATTATGCTGTTGTATTGTATCTGGTTTAATTCTATGCTATGCTGTGTGATTCTTTGACCTAGCAAGTAAATAATTCTGACCTGAGAGTGTTTTGTCATGCACATGGTTTTATGCCAAGATGAATTGGTAATGAATTGCACTGAGGTGCCCTTGAGCACTGCAGTGATAACTGTTCACTAATCACTGGATGGATTGAATGCAAAGGTCACATTTCGATGTATGGGTCACCGTACATTGACAATTAAGTCACTTTTACTTTTGTCCTGTCTGTTTAATCAGTTGTCTTTCTGTTTGCAAAGTTCAATTGTCCCAAATTATCTTTGTGTCATTCTAACATCCGATACGCATGAACAAGTGATATTAAAAATTTTTGTTAAATGAATTCCTTATTATTAAATAAGTTAAATGAATTATTATTAAATGTATTAACAAAATGGGACATGTGGTTGTTCATGAACATCTGATCGAACCTTGATCATTTACAGTCATACTCCTCTCACAAACTCTCGCTGCTCAGAAGAAGCAGATAACACACACGGTTTGTGTTAAATGTTGCTATGGAAATTTCTGCACAGATCTTTTAAACGTGTCCATCCTATAATCTAGAGCCTCACAAGAACCTAACTGCTTTAGATTTGCTGTATAAGCAGTAGTTGTAGAAATACTCCTGCTCTCTCTGGCCACCAATTCCTTAAAAATGGGTTTTAGAAACATTGACAAACAAAATGGAGAAAAGATAGTAATTGAATTGAAAGAGAGCAGTTCATGTATGACTGAATGATCACTAATCAGGATAATTAGTATTGACAGGTGGAGAGTCACTCCAGAAGTATCATGGTGGCCACCACAGTTTCCTATGAAGGTTTTTTTTATATTTTACTGTGTGATGTGTAAAATGATCAGTGTTTTATTAATCTGGTGCCATTGTAATGCCATTGTATTGAATCCTCCCACGTGGATACCTGTGAAATCATCACCTGTTGTTTTCCACAGAAGAAAGAAAGTCATTTGTGTGGCATGAATGTTTGGGTAAAATATTCCTTTAATGACAAATCTTGACTCGGTTTCACTTTATGGTGATGCCGATTGAATGATTGAAGCAACGTTTGTATTGCCTTTGGTTTGTGACACTAAAGCTACATCAGGACATCAGCTATGAGATGAATTGATTTATTTGTCTGAATAAACTGCAGGCCTTTACAGCTGCACCACTGCATTGATCACGTTCAGCAGCGTATAGGTTTGCCTTGATTTACATGTTTTGTTAAATAAAAAATATGCAGCCTCTTTCATTTTACCATGCTATTAGCTGTAGACAGTTTCTCATATTTATATAAACTCTATTTAAGTTAACTTACAAGGAAAGTGATCAAATCCAGTGGTAAGACATTCTTCAAAGCAATGCTGGCAAATTTTGTTCTGTTTCTTGTTCTGTATAGCTATATGATCTTACAAATGCAAGTTGTTCAGATGTGGCACAGACATGTGTCATGTGTACATGTGTAGTGAGTTAAAGCGCTGGCACGTGCCTGCATTGTATTTTATTCAGCTGTAAAGTGCTGCACCTCATAGCCAAGCCCAGAATTGTATTGATTTTTTGCGGTCAGTCTGTTTTGATCATCCTCTCTCTGACCTCCCCAGTTGTGATGTCTGTGAGAAGATGGGAGATTGGAACTTCCTAGGAGGAATTCTGGAGGAGGTGCACATCCACTCCACCATGGTGGGAAAGATCTGGCTCACCATCCTCTTCATCTTCCGCATGCTGGTGCTGGGTGTCGCAGCCGAGGACGTCTGGAATGACGAACAGTCTGACTTTATCTGTAACACGGAGCAGCCCGGCTGCCACAACGTCTGCTATGACCTGCGCTTTCCCCATCTCGCTGATTCGTTACTGGGTTCTGCAGGTAATTTTTGTCTCCTCACCCTCTCTCGTTTACATGGGTCATGCCATTTACCAACTGCGCGCCCTAGAAAAGGAGCGTCACTGCAAGAAAGTGGCTCTCAGGAGAGAGCTGGAAACGCTGGACACGGAGCAGAATGAACCTCGCAGGCGGATCGAGAGGGAACTGCGACAGCTGGAGCAGGGGAAGCTCAACAAAGCCCCACTCAGGGGCTCTCTGCTGCAGACCTACTTGGCACACATTGTGACCCGTTCGGTGGTAGAGGTTAGCTTCATGATTGGCCAGTACTTGCTGTACGGTCATCACCTGAAGCCTTTATACAAGTGCCACAGGGAACCGTGTCCCAATGTTGTTGACTGTTTCATCTCTCGACCCACAGAGAAAAGCGTGTTCATGGTGTTCATGCAGGTTATTGCTGCTGTGTCCCTGTTCCTCAGCCTGCTTGAGATCCTGCATCTAGGTTACAAAAAACTGAAGAAGGGAATTTTGGATTACTATCCTCACCTGAAAGATAATCTGGGTGACTATGACGGTAACAAAAGGAACTCAGTGGTACATCATGGACGTAAGGCCACTATTCTGACGGTTCCCAGTGGATTTACCCTGCTGGAGAAACAGGGCAATGGACCCACCTACCCCCCACTCATAAACCCTTTATCAGCTTTTGTTCCGATCCAGAGTCACCCTGGACCATCAGGACTGGATATTCAGATAGAGAACAAGGACATGTCAAGTCCTAATGTCCCAAGTCATCTGGAAAATAACAGCAATTCCAGCAACACAAGCAGCGAGACTCGTTCTTCACTTGTTCACAAATATGACGATCCAGAGCGATGCATGTCTGGCCCGCAGTACCTGGTGTCCAGGAGCTCAGAATTCTCCACCCTCTCCGTAATGGACACGACTTCCTGCCCGGTTGTTATGCGCAAGCCCCATAGATTTAGCCCACCCTGGAACTGCAGTACAGTTATAGAGGGGAACGGTTCTAACAGCGGAGACTCTAACAGCGAGACGGTAAACCAGGGCATGAGAACTCGCTGTGGCAGGGCAGTTTCTAAGAGTGACCTGAGGAGGGCCAGCAGAACACGGACACCAGACTCTGTCACAGAACTCAGCTCTGGCTCACGGCACCGCAGTTCTGTAGAAAGTCCCACGTTCTCACCCAACCGAAGAACATCATCGGCAAGCAGCAGCAGACGAGCTGCCAATGACCTGCAGATATGAAACTCTGTGTTTAGTCTTTGATAGACTTCCAAGTATAGTTTGTGTAAGCAGGTTTGGAAAATACTAGGCTTAGTATTTTTTTCAGTATAGACCTTTGCAGTGATCAAATATTTGACTTGATAGATTATATATATATATATATATATATATATATATATATATATATATATATATATATATATATAAATAAAATGTATACTGTCTGTGAAAACCAGGCTAGTCTAAAAATATAATTTTGAGGTAACAACCATTAAAGTTTAGGTCACCTATAATTTCACTATGATTTCAATGTTTGACAAAGATATCAAGGTTATATTTTCATAGAATTTTATTAACATTATGTAGTTTGATTTTATACACACACACAAAATTAGGCTGTTATTTTTTATAATGCAATGCATATACCGCCACACTGATATTTAACTGATGTTAGTGCAGGACCTACAGAGACATGACAGACAATAAAATTCACTATTTTGGTTAAAATATAGTATGTACATATAGTATGGTATACGTTTAGAATAGTTAAGATTCTTAAAACACCAAATAACAATAAAACCACAAGTAAAGCACACTTATTTTTATTCACAAATCAAAGGAGTGCTACAAAAGGAATGCAATACAAAAACTGTTTATTAAATAACAGGTGCATTTTAACTTAAATCTTTGTTTCCTAGATATTGATTACAAAACATGAGCTAACAAACAAAAGGTTTTTACTAATGTGAAGAAATATTAATTATCTCTCAAAAGCTCAACATATTTATTCCGTCCCATCTTCCTGCGCAGGCTCGTACTGTAGGAGCTGAAGATTCAATTCAAACAAAAGACAGAGTTAATCTAACAAATTTACTCACCAAAACAATGCTAATGTAGGTATTTATATTGGTCTTAACAGAGACATTTGTCTTGGGCAACACATTTGCCTTTACAAAGCAGTTTTTAAAGTGATTCATATTTGGTTATTATAAAAAGATTAAAACAAGCTTGTCCAGAAGTAAAGGCTCTGAATATTTAGGGTCTCACCCTGGTTCTCAGCTCCTTGTTCTCTTCTATGAGCTGTTGATATTTCTGCTGTAAATCATTCAGCTCCAGGCGCAAACTCTCGGCATCGTCCGACTCGGGACCAGCAACACCCAGATGATGCTTAATAAAGCTGAAGAGCGGTTAGTTAAGGCCTCACTTGCCCCAAAACAAGATTCAGAAGTGACTCTGTATTCACTGGAATGAGAACAGAACATGATACACATTTGTTACAACAGGAGCAAGTTGTTTGTAATTTGTGGTGTAAGATGAGCAGGTGCAGAGCCAATTTTTGTGGCCTGTGCGACATTTTCTTCAGATTGAAACACATTGAAAGTGGTCTCAGTACTGCTACATAAAAAGCAGAGAAAGGATACTCCAAGGCATTGCTGGGTTTCTCCGTTTCCTCATATAACGCCACCAAGACTAAAATGTAGAACATCACCAAATCAGTTAGATACAAAAAATACAGGCGATATTGAATAAAAATATTTGAGGGTTTACCACTGGTGAGACTATCAAGGACTCCAGCCTTTTCCAGATATCTCCTAAACTGCTCTCGCTTCGACTCGGATGCCTGCGAACAATAAAAGTTACATATTTGAGCTACAAAAGGTAAACAACAAGTACAATAACAAGGTAAATTGTCTAACTTTATCCAAGAAGGGTAAGAGGGAAATACTATTACTCATAACATTTATAATGTTCACTTTCAAGACGCAAAGAACGTGATGAAGAACACCTGCGCGAACTGACAACAGCTGATTAAAGTAGATAGAAGGGAAAAACAAGCATTATTTGTCTGATATATTACAGTGACATTCAGACTTATATAAAGTGAACAAAGCGTACATTGGTTGTTTGTTTACTGTACACAACGCTTAACAAACTAAGCATAAAGGTTTAGAGGAATTTTAGACTAAAACCTTTATTTACAAACGTCTTCCGTTAGATATGTTCGGGGTTTTGTCGATATTTATTATGTACTCACTCTGTAATGTGCCATTACGAACGAAAGTCTCACAATGTTTGCTTCGAGAAACTCCTCAGCTGGACTGATCTTGTGTGCGCATGCGCACTGCTGTGTACAGGCGGAAGCGGCACACTGTCGCCATAGAAACGCTTAAAGGAGCGTCGTCAAAGACAAACAGTCGTCAGATATCGTCAGCATTGAAATCATCTGTTAGGTGCTTAAAGATAGTTGATCCTATTAGATCAGGTCTGATCTTCTTTCTGAACCCCCCAAACTTTATTTATTATCATATTTATTTATTACAGTACAGATGACTCAATAATATGGATGAAACCAAAAGACGTTGCTGTTATCAAATTTTATACCATCCACCTAAAATCACACATTGTATTAAATTTAAATATTTAAAATGAACCTTTTACCACAACTGCCAAAGTGTGAATTGGTACATTAAATCTTTAATGTTTTGTGTCAAAGCACAAGTAATGTACATTATGCTACAATTCCATTACATCATGTGTGTTTGTACATTAACTTATTTTGCAGACACTTCATTAGTCCCAAACTCACCTCTTACTGACTAGGACAAGTATGACTGTCCTCTTATATAAATGTTCCCTAATAACAATCATTTGCGTTGAACTATAACCGAGATAATAGGTTTCCTAATGCCTTTTAATGTATACAGCTTTCGAACCCTGATCCGATATACAATTTAAATCTTCACTGTAATTGTTTGAGAATAATCATTAAATTATTTAATGAAATGGTTGTGTAAACATACATATGTCAGTTTTTCTCTTTCATTGTTGAAAACTTGGTATACAGTCATGACCAAAAATACTGACACCCTTTGGTAAATATGAGCAAAGAAGGCTGAGAAAATAAAGTTTTTTACTTCAAATTAAAAACAATTGAAAGTGGGTGAAAATCACATTATTAAATGTTTTTCAATACACGTTGGCCAAAATTATTGGCACATTGACAAATCATCTTATATTATATTACTGCTGTTTCTCATCATGACATGCGCCTCCACAGACACAGATCTCTTTTCAAATTCTCTTGATAAATATCAATGTGTTTTAATAATTCTAATCACAAACCCAATTTATAACCGTTAATATGAAAGCGACGAAATCACGTGCTGTGATGGACAGATTGTGAGCAACACACACATTTGTAAGTAAAAGCAGAGCGCCATCTTACAATCATTCACCTGTATTACATCCTCCTTCATTAACACACGTTCATCTATTCCAGACTGGTGTGTGTTCACTTGTAAACTAACTGATGTTGCATATTCCTCCACACACTGTTAGTCTTCTTCTTTCGTTTTCTATACACGTAACCTATAGTCTATATATATGTATATATATATATATGTATATATTATATATATTATATATGTATATATTATATATTAATGTGCATTCCATCTATACTACTGCTAAATAAGTTTCGCTCCACATGTTCCTACAAACAGATTTGATGACGCACTAAAGTAATACTGAGAGCTCATTGGCTGAAAGGTCGCCTCTGATAATGATTGGTTATGGATGTGGAAGGCGGTACATTTCGTTTGTCTTTCGCGCGTTTCGGCGGGTTCATTTGAAGATGATTAATGATGACGAGATTTAAAACTGGACTCATCCACTGCGAATGAAAGTAAAGCAACACTTTTTTATGATGTTTGTGACGCGTCGTCAGCATTGGGTGGGAAGTTGGTTTGTTTTTATAATTTATTTTCGATTGTTTATGCGGTTTCATGACTTTGATGAAATGCATCCATGTCGTTCTGGTTTTGCAGATTATTTTCTATAGTATGTATTTGTTAGCATGCAGTAGTGATTTATCATGTAAATTAGACTTTCATTTTGCAGTCTTTTAAAATGGATATGTACTGAAGTCTTGTGTATATTTACACATTTAAGAAATCTATTGTTATAACAAGAAATGTTATGTTGCTGCCTTTTCATATAGCAATAACTGGTGGTGATCCCATATAACTTCACAAAATTCTATGATCAGGACACAGTTTAAAGACTCATTTCTTTAGCCAAGCAAAGCGTATTTATTTCTCAGTTTGTAATTCTGGACAGCTGCTGTGCAAACATCTTTATTTCCATCTGTGTTCGTCTGATGTCACTAGAGACTGCATACACTGTAAAAACTAATTCAGGGGACCTTTAGTCATTATTAAATATATATATTGTTGTGACACCAAAAAATCAAGTTCTGAAATGCTGTTAGACTTTTTACATGTAATTGTTGTTTTATTGAGCTTGGATGACGATATACTATCATGACTTGTCATAGCTTAACATTTTCAGTTCATCTCAAATGTATTTAATTTGAAGTTCTGTTCATGTAAAACAGCATCTGATGACGCAGTTTCCTGCATGTGCGGCATGTTGAAGGCCAGACGAGTGACCAGCTGAAAGTCATTGACACTTCATGTGCTGAATGGCATTTTCTGCTTAATTACATTGAATTACATTCGCTCAGGATTCTGTTGGTGATACTGTAACCGAATACCGACATTTGTGAAAGTTGTTGTTGTTGGTAAATTCGTGTTGTGGAGTAAATGGTGTAAATAAAGTTTATGGTGACCGAACATGGACTGCGGCCGAGGGATGTTTTGTGGCGAACACATGAGCAGCTTAACGCGGTTTTGTTTTCCGTGTGGTCGGAACTGACGGCGCTCACCACCACCAACACCACCTTTCACCGCGCGTCACTCCCGGTGTGAGGTCCATTCCCTTTCCGGGAAGAATCGGTCACTGTAAATGTGTTTCGGGACTGGTCAAAGTGTTTTTCCCATGTAATTGTCTTTTATGACGGTAAAAATGTTTTCCAAAATGTAAATTTGTCCCGAGCTTTGTCAAAGTTTCACACTTTGTCATGTTGTTTTGCACTTCCCGGCCACTGTAGATTCGCGTCTTCCATCGGCTTTTAGCGCGCTGAGGAGAGGTGAGCAGCTTCCGGTGCTCTTTCCATCTAAAAGGGTCTCAGAAGTTTGATGGAGTTCATAATATGCAGTAATATTGTTGCTTATTCTAGAAAGTGTTTTCTGAATGAATGAATGAATGAATGGATTGAATAGTTTTATTGAAGTCTTTGATCTGTGCAGGTGATTAAAACACTCTCTTTAATCCGTCCAAGTCTGCTTTATATCTGTCACTTTTCTTCTGTATTCATTCTCTATTGATTTGTTTCTTTTCTAATTCATGATTGATTAACAATTAGCTGCAATAGCTGTTGGTCTAATATTGAAACTTGATGTTTGCATTAGAGAACATGGCTGTAAATCTTCTCTTTTAAAGTTGATTGAAAGAATATTTGTTCATTTCATGTTTAAATTAGTGTCTTGAATGTACAGTAATCAATGGTTCTAAATAATTTGACTATTCCTGTCTTCACGTTACTTAAAACATTATGTTGGATCAACTCAAAATATTGCTTTGAATTAATGTAATTCTCCCAATTGGCTTAAGTTAAAAATTCTAGTGGAAAACATGAACATATTTTTTGTTGAACCAATGTTTTATTTTTGGATCCTGATTCATGCGTGTCTTACAGCTCACTGCCAGTACTGTAGTGTATGTGTACACGGGCACACACGGCTTTCTAGATGACATCTCACCCATAGTTTGTGATGTGCATGATGTCTTTTACATGTGTGCTGAAATGAGCTGCTCGTTTAGTGTTTTGTTCTGTTCTTTCAGTTAAATTTGGTTACAGGCAGATGTGTTTGTGGATTGATCTAAACTCAAGATTTGTCCTCTTTAAATGTGTTATTTTTAAATGGTTTCTTTCATATCCTAAATGGTATGAGTCTTTTCAGTTTGACAATGTACATGCCGTTTGTGACTCGGACACACAGTTTAGTGCTAATACTGTCCTACAATCAGCAATTGTAGGTGATACAAGTTTTGTGACTGACAGTTAATGAAAGTGAGTGTAATTTGGGTTAAATATCCTTTTAAAAGGTTACTTGGTACCTTTTACTTTACTATCTACAAACCCTTTTTCATTGCAGGTCATCTTTCAGTTGAACTGTCTGTTGGTTGTCAAAGTGGCGTTGGACATGTTTTGTTTTCTCTCTGCTACTAACATCTCATGGTAACGTGGTGTATTTTTACTCTAGCAGATCTACTTTACTGCAGATTTTACACCAACCCTGATTAAACCCATCTGAACCAGCCAATCACGGTCTTACAGTTCACATGAAAATAACAGACAGATGTGTTCGTTTGCTGTTGGATCTAAACTCTTCAGGAAGGTAAACGTCATGGCAGAGGTGAAATCACAGTATTTGTAATCTGAACTGTTTGTTACATTTCTAATCTGTTGCTTGGTTTTTATCAGTGTCTTGTGACGTCAAAGTAAATTCACAACATGTAAACGATACAAATACACAACTTGGACTTAATGCTACTTTACCTTACACGGTGGCTTATGGCACCTTGTTTCCAATGCTTATTGTCTTTTGCTTCAGAGCTAAATTGGTTGTCATTTATTGTTACTGCATTTTTAGTAGGGGAGATGGTTAGGTTTGTCTCTTGTGATGTCTACCTTCCTGTTGAGTTTTGCTCCACATCTGAACCAGCCAATCACAGTCTTACAGTTCACTTAAAGACAGCTGGCTTAGGTTGGATCTAAACTTTTCATCAAGGTAAATATATACATGGTAAGATCAAAATGTTTTGAAATTTAAACGGCTTGTTATTTTTAAACCTGGTGTTTCCAGAGATCTTGTGTTTTGAGACAGTAGCTGTACTGTTCAGCATGGTCAGCTAAATATTATTGGTTTTAAATGTAAACAGCAAACATTGGTTCATATTATAGTAGTATATTGTATGTATAGTAGTATATTGTACTTTTTGTAGCTGTACAAATCTGTATGTAACCCTTTTTTTCTGTGATTTGAGGTGTCCCTGTGGTTTTGTCTATGTTCAGTTTACACGTCGTTCATACCTGCTGTTATAATATTTCTGTTTGCTTTCCTGTTTCTCTTTCTGCATGTTCATGAGGTTACTAGAGACTGCAGGAGCTCCAGCTTTATATCCTGATTCATGTGTGAAGTGTGTCATCTGCTGATCACTGCCGGTACTGCACGGATGATGAGGATTATAATCATCACCTCATTTACTGCAGACTGCAGTAAATCACACCCTGACACTAACCAAATTTGTCTTTATGCAGCTTGGGTTGGTCAACACTGGAAAAACATTTACAATTAAGTGAACTTTTAACACATGTTAATGCTGTGTAGTTTTACTCTAGCAGATCGACCTTACTGCAGAGTTTTGCTCCAAACCTAATTAAACCCATCTGAACCAGCCAATCACAGTCTTACAGTTCACTTGAAAATAACAGACAGATGTGTTAGTTTGTGGTTGGATCTAAACTCTGTCTGGAATCGGTGTGATGTGGGTTTTTTCGATAATTGACACTTTTGGCTGTAACTTTTTGTACATTTTCATTCAGTTAAACTGCCCGTTGGCTGTCAAAGTGGAGCTGGATGTGTTTTCTCTCAGGTACCGGCATTATGTTTGGGGTGTTTTAGTTTTACTCTAGCAAAACTAACTTGCTGCAAAGTTTTGATCCAACCCAGTTTGAACACATCTGAACCAGCCAATCACGGTCTTGCAGTTCACTTGAAAATAACAGACAGATGTTCATTTGTGGTTTAATCTTAACTTCAAGGTAAATGTACATTGTAAGCCCAGAATGTTTCATAGTTTGAACAGCTTGTTATTTTAAACCTGGTGTTTCCAGAGATTTTCTTGTTTTAGACATTAGCTGTACCAGCATGGATTCACATTACAGCCCTGTCACACTGCACAACCAGCTCATAAGTGACCATTTCATCCATACAAACCAATTTATTAAAACTGATTTGATTCATTGTCTGATGACTGTCTTGTTTTGTTTAATCAGGCCAGTTTGACAGTGTTGGAACTGTGTGGTTGTCACATCTGAATTGGTTCTAATCTGTGGGTTTGGGTCACTGTATGCCAATAAGAATCTCTGTCAGCCCATCAAAATAAGTCAGAGGTGAGTAGACTTTCATTTGATATTTTATTGTGGTCTATTTGGCCAAAATAATGGAATGACATTGGTGTAAAAGACAAACCGCAAACATTGGTTCATGTTATATTGGTATATTGTATGTAGCTTGTATATTGTATTGTACCGTGAGTATTTACACTTCGGTTAAATTTTAGAACTAGTTTGACATCTGAGAAAACACTGGAGAAATATTGCTTACAGTAGATTTTAAAAGTTTAGTTAGATCTGTAGATGTAGAGACGTTCATCTCCTGAAGAGTTTAGCTCAAATCACATTAAAACACCTGTCTGTAACTCAAGAGAACTGTAAGACTGTGATTGGCTGGTTCAGGTGTTTTATTGAAGTTTGATCTTTACTCTACAGGAACAACATCTTTAGGTGTTTGGAGTTTAACATCCTGTATTGTGAATACTGTTGAAGACCTGGTGTTTGTGTAATGTTACAGTTACATGTTAAAAAGTTTACACTTGATTCATAACTGCTGTTATAATTTGTGTTTGCTTTCCTGTTTCATCTGTCCATCATGAGGTTACTAGAGGCTGCAGGAGCTCCAGGTTTGGATCCTGATTCATGTGTGACGTCTGTCATCTGCTGATCACTGCTGGTACTGTACAGATGATAAAGATTACTGTCATCACCTCATTTACTGCAGACTGTCATACCCTGACACTAACCATGATTACACGGCTTTGTCTTTATCCAGCTTGAGTTGGTCAGTACTGAATAATCTTTTTCAGTGTGAGACTTTACAATCTACTGCTATTTTAATGGAATACTTAAATTTAATGCATTTCAGTTGAGCTCTTGTGTACTTTTTTTTTATCATTGTGAACCAGGTTTGGAAATGTTTGTGATGCCAAGCATTGTCTGTGTTCTGTTTGCCATTGTTAATGGAGAGGGACACTTCAGTGATCACAATGTCCATTTACTGCAAAGTGAATGACTTTCAGCCCCTTGTTTCTCATCGTTTGTCTCCAGTATCTTATGGTAAGCATGTTTAGTCTTGCTCCAGGTGATCAACCTTACTGCAGAGTTTTGCTCCAACCTTGACTAATCGCATCTGAACCAGCCAATCACAGTCTTACAGTTCACTTGAAAATAACAGACAGATGTGTTAGTTTGGTGTTTAATCTAAACTCTTCAGGAAGGTAAAACCACAGTATTTGTAATATGAACTTGCATTTCAAATCTGGGTAGATTGATTTTGCTCATTTAATTTAAATGTGTCATCTAAAGATCTCCAGATTATCAGTAAATGTTTGTTTGGTCAGTTGCTCATGTCATTTACACAATGTAATGTTAAGACATTTAGGAATTAAAATGCATCAAGTAATACACACATAATGGTCATGTTACTTGAAGTTTCCAGGTTCCTGATCTGAGTGAGTGTCTTCCATCTGTATGAACTAGCTAATGTTTAGTTAAGTGTTCAGTATACACCTCATTTACAATGGTGATTTTAACTTCTCTTTTTGCACTTCTGTCTCTATTTCTGCATGTTCATCATGAGGTTACTAGAGGCTGCAGGAGCTCCAGAGTTGGATCCTGATTCATGTGACGTCGGTCCGCTGCTGATCTGGTACTGTACAGATGATAAAGATTACCGTCATCACCTCTTTTACTGCAGACTGTATTAAACGATTGTCGGCAGTAGATTTTATGATGTGGGTTCAATTTTACATGTAGAAATGTTTAGCTCCAACCACATTAAAACACCTGTCTGTAACTCAAATGAACTGTAAGACTGTGATTGGCTGGTTCAGGTGTTTTAGTGGGGTTTGGTCTTTACTCTGCAGGTGGATTGGACACTCGTGTATTGATGCATTCACTATAGAAGACATTGTTTGTTTAATGTTACATTTAAGATCTATACCAAGAATGGTTGCTGCCTTTTTATATAGCAATGACTAATGCCATTCATTAACATTAACACAACATTGTTTGTGACCTATACGCACACTTTAAAGACTCATCTCTTTAGTGAAGTATAGTTAATTTATTTTTCAATTTCTAATTCTCAACTGCTGCTATGGTAAAATCTGTTTGTATCACTCCTGATCTTTTTTTAGACTGCAGCATCTTTGGGTTGCTTCACATGTGACTTGTCATTTACAGCTCACTGCCAGTACTGCAATACACACGCATGCGTACACATGGAATCAATCAAGGCAAGTATACTTTTGTTTGGACTTTCTGCATTACTGTGTAATATTTATATCAGTTCTTAATTTTGTGTGCAATTATCTGGGTGATGTGGTAGGAAAAGTGTTGTTTTTGGGGTGTTGATATTCAGTCCAGTTTCTGGAGATGCATGTTCTTGAGCTTAGTTCTAACTGCACTAAAACAGTTAGGGTTAGAGAAATATTGCTCTAAACACTGGAGAAATATTTTAAGTAGATTTTAGGTTTAGATCTTTAGATGTAGAGATGTTCATCTCCTGAAGAGTTTAGCTCAAATCACATTAAAACACCTGTCTGTAACTCAAGAGAACTGTAAGACTGTGATTGGCTGGTTCAGGTGTTTTATTGGGATTTGATCTTTGCTCAACAGGAATGTACGTCTTCAGATAAATGAATTTCACGCCTTGTATTGTGAATACTGTAGATCACTGTGTATTAGTGTAATGTTAGTTAAATGGTTAATAATTAATGGGATGCAATATTTTTGTCATTTCCTGAACTTGTTTCATACAGTAGTTTAATGTGGACCGGGGCTTTACTTCACGCTGTTATTAACTAACATTCTGCTCTAAAGCTGCTTTGAAACGGTGGTTAGTGGCTACGCTGTTAAAGCGCTATACAAATGAACTTAAACTTGAACATGCTCATGTGGTTTAAAACACTTACCTTTGAAACAGTGAAACGCAACATTTTGATGTCTGGTTTTGGGTCTATATAATGGAAGTCAATGGGGCCTAATGTTGTTTAGTTAACATGTTCTGTATACATCTTATTCATAATTTCTGTATATAATTTCTGTTTGCTTTCCTCTTTCTCTTTCTGCATGTCCATTGTGAGGTTTCTAGAGACTGCAGGAGCTGCAGCGTTGATCCTGATTCATGTGACGTCTGTCATCTGCTGATCACTGCTGCTATTGTACAGATGATGAGGATTACAGTCATCACCTCACTTACTGTACACTGCGTCACACCCTGACATCAACCACGAATGCACAGCTTTGTCTTTATGCAGCTTGGGTTGGTCGGCACTGAAAAAAATTCTGATAGACTTTAATTCAATTAACTGCTATATTCACTGCATGTGCACATTTAATGTTTTACTTTTGTTCTCCTGTGAACTCTTTCTGTCAGTGTGAATGAGAATCACTCATGTGTGAATCACTTGATGTTCTACACATGATGCCAAGCAGTGTCTGTCTTCTGTTTGCCAATAAAAGTTGTGAGGGACACTTCAGTGATCACAATGTCTGTCGATGACTTTCAGCCCTCGTTTCTAATAGCATGTCTGTAATGTTATGGAAAGTGTTTTTGTCTTGCTCCAGGTGATCGACCTTACTGCAGAGTTTAGCTCCAACCCTGATTAAACGCATCTGAACCAGCCAATCAGTCTTACAGTTCACATGAAAATAACAGACAGATGTGTTAGTTTGTGGTTTGATCTAAACTCTTCAGGAAGGTAAATGTCATGGCCAAGGTAAAACCACAGTAATTGTAATCTAAACCGCTTGTTACACTTCAAATCTGTGTCAATAGAATGGGTTTAGATCACTGAGTTTAAAGATCTCCAGATTATCAGTGTTTATATTTGGTTAGGGTTAACCCTAACCCATTGTTCCTCATGTTATTTACCATTGATGCAATTTAATGTTTAGACATTTATGCATTAAAATGCAGTAAGTAATGCACACATAATGATCACGTTACTTGAAGGTTCCAGATCTTCCTGCACATTCCTGATCGGCGTGAGTGTCTTCCATCTGTACAAACTCATTTACAATCATATTGAAACTGATGTCTCTTGTCTGTCTTGTTTTTTGTTTCATAGTAATCTATAGGTGAACATTTTGATCGTTTTGGAACTGTGTGGTTGTCTGACCACAATCCGTTTCATATCTTTGGGTTTTTGGATAATTGTACACCAATAAGTGTCTGTCAGGCAATCTGAATCAATCAGAGGTAAGTATTTTCATTTGATATTTTGTTCTGGTTTATTTGGGAAAATAATAAAATGAGATTGGTGTAAAGAGAATCTGCAGACATTTGTTTACATTGTATTAGTATATTATACTCTATGTAGGCTGTTTTTTTTCAGGGTTAAATTTCAGAATCATTGTTTACTGTATTCTGCTCCAACATGGTTTTGCATCTAGTGTGTGTTTTGAATTTTATGCATTTTTGATTCTTTTGAAAGATGTCTTGAGTACATTTTATGATTTGGGTTAGTTTTATGTAGAAATGTTTGGCTCCAACCACACTAAACACCTGTCTGTAAGTCAAGTGAACTGCAAGACTGATTGGCTGGTTCAGGTGTTTTATTGGGCTTTGATCTTTACTCTGCAGGTAGATTGAGCACTCATGCACTGATGTTCATTATAGGAGGAATTGTTTGTGTAATGTTATTTAAGATCTAAACAAAGAATCTTTGCTGCCTTTGTTATAGCAATGAGTGATGTCATTCATTAACCCAACATTGTTTGACCATGTTTTATAAACATTGTTTTTAGACCGTTTAAAGGCTCATCTCTTTAGCGAGGTATAGTTTATTTTCAGTTTCTAACTCTGTACAGCTGGTACGCTAACATCCATTTGCTTTTTATTTCTGTCCCACTTCATCCAACCATGTGCACACACAGCTTTTCAGATGACCGTTTATCAAATGTGCATGAGGACTTAAACATCTGCTAAAATGATATGCATCTCCAGTGTCTGTTTTGCATTTGCAGGCTGTAAACTCAAGTGTTCAGCTACTTGAATTAGCAGCTACTTGGATTAGCATTTTGATCTTTGTAATGTACATTTGGATACATTACAGCTCACTGTGATTCTCGCCTGAAACCTTTTCATATCTGACTGATTCTGATGGGCTGATCAGATTCTCATTGCGTACAGAGGCAAGTGTACTTTCATTTTGTTTTTGACAAGTGAAGTGACACTGGTGTAAAAGATGAAGTGCAGTTATCTGTTCATGTTATTAGTGTGTTTTATTGTATGTAGACTGTGTCTTTTCACACTTTCATGTTTTAAAGGAGTTCGTTTATGGTGGTTTCTGCTGCAATATGGTTTCACGTCTAGAGCATGATTTTATCAATCTTTTGAAATTGTATGTATAAGAAAAGTAAAGCTTTGGAAATTAAATCTACAGTAGATTTGAGGTTTTTGGGTTTGGTTTTTATATGTAGAGATGTTGAGTTCAAATCCCATTAACACACCTGTCTGTAACTCAAGTGAACGGTTTGATTTGTTGATCGGCTGGTTCAGGTGTTTTATTGTGGTTTGATCTCTGCTCAACTGGAATGTACATCTTCAGGTGAATGAATTTAGCAATTATTGTAAGTGCTGTATGTCACCTGTGTTGTGTTATGTTACAGTTGTTAAAAACTGATTAATATTTATATTTCTGTTTTTGTTCCTCATGAAGTTACTGGACAACCTTTGGATCCTGAGTCGTGTAATATCTTTCAGCTGCTAATGACTGGCAGTACTGCACAGATGAGGATTTCCATCATTAGCTCATTTACTGCAGACTGTGTCACACTGGGACTGTAAGGCACAATGTAAAGTACAATACAAATATACAATTTTGACTATGCAGTTTTGTTTTGACTCTACATTATACTTGACTTGAAGAAGATTACTGCACCTTTTCTCATTGCTTGTTCATTTTCAAGTTCATTTTGTAGTACAAAGTGTTTTTGTGTGGTGGTGGTTTATTGGTCCATTGTCTCTTGTGATGGCTACCCTCGTGTTAAGATTTAATCCAACTATAATACACATCTGAACCAGCCTATGTCTTACAGTTCACATAAATTACAGGCAGATGTGTTGGTTTGTGGTTGGATCTAAACTTCTCAGGATTCTCTAACATTTTCCAACCTTGTTTGGTGGTCTTTAAACATGTCATTTATTTAAGATGACGTGTTTAAAGAAGACCCTAACCATTTTTACATGGTTTATTAGAGACTGCAGCAGCTCCAGGTTTAAATCCTGATTCATGCGTCCCTGCTAATGCAGTTCTAGATGATACAGGTTTTGTGACGACATGGGTGAGTTAATGAAGGTGAATGTAATTTTGGGCCAAGTATCCCTTTTTAAATTGAGCAAAAAGCAAACTTCTTAATTTGTGATTTGTAGCTGATTGCAGTCCTTCAGGAAAAGCGGATTGTCCGAATACTGCTGTCGTGTACTTTTTCATTGTTTGAATGCCAGTCTTGTGTTAATATCAAGCCTGTGAATTAACTGAACGATGACATCAGGACAGAATGGTGAGTTTATAGCGTATATACGACTTCATCGCTGTAAGATGTCACACAGTTAAACTGCTCATCAGCTGTTAAGATAATGATGTAAACTTCACTGAATGAATTTCTGCAGGTCTGTATGCAAGGATTATAACTGCTGCAGAGCAATCCGTGTCTCTATCTGCTGGTGTCCACTAATCAGCGACACAATTGTGGTTTATTTTTTCTCTTGTCACTTTTGGCAGTTTAATTTCTTTGTAAATACTTTCGACCTTACTGCAGAGTTTTGCTTCAACCCTGATTGAACACATCTGAACCAGCCCATCACAGTCTTACAGGTCACTTAAAAATAAAAGATGTGTTTGTTTGTGGTTTGATCTAAACTCTTCAGGAAGGTAAATGTCATGGTGGAGGTAAAATCACAGTATTTGTAATCTGAACTGCTTGTTACATTTCAAATTGGTGTTGATAGAATTATATCACTGAATTTAAAGGTCTCATCTGTTAAAGATCTC